>VONZ01000187.1:565000-752500 GCA_012976165.1 Labeo catla
CCAAATGATGATTAAATAAGCTCATCTACATCTTGAATGGCCTGAGTGTGAGTACATTTTCAACTATTCCTTTAACCATGTCATTCTGATGGCACACATTCACTGCAAGGAATCCACTGGTGAGAAAGTTCAAATTTTCATTTATTTTTGTGTGAACTTTTAAGATACCAGTCTATGTTTTATCAATACATTTTCACTTCTATCTCTGCAAAGATGCCGTTATGTAATACAGATGGATTGCTAAATATTTAACTGCTGGATATCTCGCTAGACTGGTATTTTTTTTTTCATTTGGTAACCGCAAAAACAGTATCACAGAAGGCAAATGTTGCCTCAACAGCTTGAAGCTGATGGACCACAGAGCTGGATGTGAATTTTAATGACAACATTCTCAGTTTGTGTTCTGTCCTTCTCAAGCATTATATTAAAATAAACACGAGGAGAAAGATTATCTTCCTAAGTGTTTAAAGTGTAAAAAATTCACACCCGAGAGCGGACCGCCGCCACATTTTCATTTATTTTGACTGGAATTAGAGCACACTTTCTGTGGCTGTAACCACAAGTGCTCCACTGTGAGAGGCGCCAAATGAAGGCGCGTTGACTATAGAGCAGGTTTTGATAAACAGCAGTCGTCTAATTAAAAAACAAAAACATATTTCTGTCACAGAAACACAAACATATTGTTTGGCTGACTTAAGACAATTACTCACTTCTTTTTTGTTTACTGAAAATGATAGAAACCAGCATTGATTCAGAAACAGTTTTTTCAGACCACAGGCAAGTAAAGTAAAATGCTTTGCACACTGCCTTGCAATAATTTCAATATAATTTAATGGTTAATTTTATGTAATAATTACCTTTCAGTTTGATATATTTCTAGTTTTATATATTTAAGAGTAACATTAAAAGTAATAGGAATATCTTAAGTGCATTTTAATTTTATGTACATTATGTACTTTTTTGTATTATAGTCTTATTAGAATAATACTGGTAATAATAGTTGTTTACTGTAAAATGTCATGGTATGATGCAACAATATTTAGTTAAATATAGATAAAGTGATAAAATAGGAAGAAATGTATTTATTTATTTATATATTCATCAATAAAACAATAATATAGCTGCAAGCAGTGATTACCAGGGTTAAGCACTTCAAGGCATTTAAGCACATATGAAAAAAGGCATTATTTAGCAAGCTTGTAACCACCTAAATCAATTATTTAAAAAGCATTTTTGGCAAATCTAGGTAATTTGCCATAGAAATATATATACAGTACTGTGCAAAAGTCTTAGGCCACTAGTATTTTCATCAGCTAAAAAATGGTTTAAAGTCAGTTAAACTCGGTCTTTTGCTGTAGTGTCTCAGTAGGAAATATCAGTTTACATTTCTAAAAATTCATTTTGCCATTAATTATAATAATCCAGTGAGATTTTTGTATGGAGCACAGGCTGTTGTCAGACTCCTTGTACAAACAGAGATCTGATCTCTCCATCATTCAATCCAGTCTGTCTTAAGAAACAGAAAAAACAGAGACAGACTAAATCCAGAAGAACTGTGGCAACATCTCCAAGATGCTTTAAGAGACCTACACCTACAAAGCTACAGTACTGTTAAAATTTTTAGGCAGTTAGGCACATGAAATGAGGATGCTGTCAAAAACAATGTCATAAATAGGTTTTCTTTATCAAAGAACTTCTATTAACTAAAATAAATACGCATTTGATGTGACCATCCTTTGCGTTTAAAGCAGCTTTTGCCCTATGTGCACTTGTACATAGATTTTCAGGTAGCTTTGCAGGTAGGTTACTTGAAACATCTTGGAGATGTTGCCACAGTTCTTCTGGATTTAGTCTGTCTCCGTTTTTCTGTTTCTTCATGTCATTCCAGAGACAGACTGGATGATGGTGAGATCAGATGTCTGTGTGGAGCACTGGCTGTTGTCAGACTCCTTGTTTAAACAAAAATCTCACTAGATTATTACAATTAATGGCAAACAGAATGTTTGGAAATGTAAACCGATATTTTTTACTGACACACTACAACAAAAGATAGAAATAACTTACTTCAAACCATTTTTTAGCTGGTGAAAATACTAGTGGCCTAAAACTTTTGCACAGTACTGTATATATATATATATATATATAGATAGATAGATATATTTGACTATTATAGCGCCAGCAGTGGTCCGACCTTCTTAAAACTTTGCATGCTTGTTTAAAATCACCTGTGGCATGTGCTCACCAAGTTTTGTGAAGTTCTGAGTTTCCCTTTAGGCTTTATAGGATTTTGGGTAAATTTGGACAGGTCCCTTTTCTAAACGACCCATTATAGCTTCCCAAAGGGTAAATTCCAACATTTGTTTGATAATTATTTACCTAGAGAGTCCAGAGATTTGTACTGCAGTGGTTTTTTCCAGGTTGAGTGAAAAATCTAGGACTAGTTTGCAAAAGGCAGAGTTGTCCGGAATGAGGAGTTCTATAATATGATACTAATATTGCGTGTATGTGCGAAAACCTTCGGGGCCAGTGAGTTTCGTTCTGATCGGCCTCCATTAACCTTATCTAATAGGTGCTTATAGGTCCTTATAGATACTTGTGGCACTGTGGACCAAGACCATGCACATCGATTTTCATGTTGATAGGACAAATGGTTGCGTAGGTATAGCCATTTTTATGTTTTTTCCCCAAATTCTGTGGTTTTTGACCTGTGACCTTAGATTGGGGTCTTACATAAGTCTTCTGAGTTTGGCGAAGATATCCCATTCCTTTCTGGAGTTATACGCATTTTACTAAAAGTGGCCCTGCCCTGTTAGATTGTTTTGGCGTCTCTTTGCAAAAGTTCAACTTTTTTTTGATAATTATTTCTGCACTGGTTTGGTTCTGATCAGGCGAAAAACCTAGGACTAGTTCGCAAAAGTAGTTTTTTTTTTAAATCCAAAATATCTGCTATGCTCATGATCAAATGTCTGGCATGAGCAAAGGATTCCAACAACATAAGACACTCCACTGACGACCTGCGACTGACGGTTTAGGAGTTATGAGCGATTTCATACTTTTGGTCGCTGTAGTGCCCCCGTCAGGCCAATTGGGGCGAGCCTCAGTTACGTTGTCGGTGGTGTGAGTACTACCATGGCTCCAAGTTTCAAGTCTCTATGACTTACGATTTGGTCTTCACAATCAATTTTATGTGGAGATTGCTGATCCTTGGCCATTCTAACAATTACAATAGGGTTTCAGCACTACACGCTCAAACCCCTAATTACAAAATACAACATTAAAAAGTGTTCAAATCACTTGTTTTTCTTAATAAACATTATCCAACAGCAACACCAGCAGGTAAAGTTACAGCAGGCATCTGCGTCTTTCTCGCCCATTGAGTTTTAACAGAAAACCGTGTGGAGACTTTGGTGGTAATTGAGAATGAATGGGGTAAAGTCACATGAGAGGAGGCAATGCCTCCATCACGATATGATTGGTTATGTTCGGCTGTGATTAGTTCCTGCGATACATCCCGCCTCTTGTGTTTGTGTGTGATCCGCGTTCATGAATCAGTCTGAATGAACAATATAATGACGCTAATGGGAAGACTAATTTAAAAAAGTAAGTAAACAAGTCACACACTTAGATACAACCAATTTGCTACATCAAAATAAGAGCTAAAATGGCATGAAAAGATCTGTGGGAGTTTCAGAGTGAGTAATCTTGGTGAAAGCTTGGAGAAATTTAAAGTAAATATCCATGTCTGTGACTAATGTTCATAGAGCTTTGATGACTGATGATTCAAAAAATGTAAAAGTAGTTAAAAGTTAACTATTTAAAAGAACAGCTGAACATAAATTCACAAATAAAATATGCTGTTTAAATTGTTACTGCCTTGAGTTATTATTTTGGTATAAATGCTTCAAACCATGCACCATGAATCCAGTCATGAAAAGGTCATGAGCCATGGTTCAGAGTTGAGACTGAACTGACAAGGCCTGATAGATCAGACAGGGGTCAAATCAAGAAAGAAAGAAAAGGAGCCATACTGCAGAAGCGTCATCACACTTATTTCATGTGCAATCACGTCTCCAGGCAGCATTAAATCATACAATTTCAAACTGCCGGCATCAAAAGAGTTTTAATCTGTGTGTTTATTATATATTTTCACTCCTAGCATAAACCAAACTCAGTTGTCCAAATACGCTCTCAACGCTGAGGGAGGGGTGGGGCTCTGATGAAGATTGATGGTCTCTCTGGGAGGAACATTAGCTGCTAATCAAGTTATGTTTCCTGGCGCTCTGTTTTACACATTGCTATTTGCATGCGAAGAGCACGAGATCCATGTTTGCTATCTGGCAGGCTTATGAAACACACTCATACATCCAAGTCAGTGCTGGCGATTGAGATAGCAATGTTAGGTGACACCTTCGTGCATTAACTAATCACTGTTTAATATGCTAAACAGACACTTTCACTATCAACCAAACTCCACACCACTGCAGTTTAGTCAAGTCAAACTATATTTATACAGCAAATTTAAAAGCAATTCAAGATGACCCAAAATCTGAAAATAATTTATGGTCTAAAATAATGCAGTTGCAAATTATGAATAAGAACCTGTTAAATGAAAGAAAAACAACAAAAACCCACTGGCCTAAAAATGATATTGAGTTTAAGGCCTAAACATAATATTTCTCACTCCCATTTTCTGCCAAACAGCAACATCCGCACCACATGCAAGCAATCTTAAGTTGAGGTAAACCAGGCTACCTATGACTCCATATGTACGTTTTACCACAAATGCTCTTTTTATCATAATGTAAATGTTTGATGCTTATTTTAGGAATCTGAGGTTTATTTGACTTTCATGCCCTCATTCTGCCATTTAAAGGCTGAGACTCAGCAATGCACTAAATGTAACCCTGGTGAGACAAACTGTAGTTGATGCACGAGTGATCCTCATATCAGCCATATTTGCAAATGCCACATGAAAACCCCAGATGGACACCCGCTGCTCTCGAGTGAAATGTAAAATTTGCTCTTTGATTTGGAATGACGTCATGAAGTATTCGCTGATGATTATGTGTTTACATATCTTTTCAGATGCCTGACTGAGAAGCTGTAATAGGAGGTTAGCACAATAAATATCTCTCTCACCCGCACATATGGCCGCGCACAGTAATTGACATGATTACTCATGTGACTCATACCGTGAAAATACAATTTTTGAGGGAATAACAGAGCCATTTAGAAATAAACTTTCAAGTGTTGTTCTATGCGCCAAACTAAATATTACACATATAACCATCATCTCAGTGGATTATGCACCAGCTGGCTTGGACATGGTCATTTTCCTCCAGTTTAGCTCACACAAACCAAGGAATTTAAATTGACTAACAGCTGTTGAATGAACGCTTTTTATCTCACTTTTCGCAATAGCCCACCCTTGTCCTTGCGCATTCCCATCTTTAAACCTAAACTAAATCACGAACGAATACATTGTTGAGGACCAGCAGTCCAACTACAGTCTTTCAGGTGTTTCCTTGTTTAAGCACACCTGCATTTTTTTTCAACTGAGTGGATTTTCTGTTGATTTAGTTAGGATACTAAATATTTACTACCAGTCATACAGTTTTTCTCACAGCGTGCATTTTTGCTGATTTTATTGTGATTTATTACATAGCTCCCTGAAATATTTGATTCTGTTTGATCGATCATGCAACTATTTCCTAATATTCGCCATCATCCATAGCAATGCAGTCGCTCTCGATTCATACAGATGCAACTGGTACCATTGTGCATCTCATTTATTGTAGTCAAAATAATCAGACATTACTGTATCACTGTTGCAGTGTTTGTTTTGTAGCTAGGGTGATTGTTTTGTATGTTGTTACCAGGGTTATTAGGTTTTCACACCAAAATCACACGCTCAGTTGCTACTCAAATCTAGCATTTCAGAGGCTAAATATCACATTATTGGGGTCGCTTCAACCCACAGACAAAACAACCCGAAGCAAAACTGCAGACCTGGCAACAATGGTTGTAATGATCTGTTTGCTTGTTTGTTTTAGCAGAAGCTTAAAGTTAATAGAGGGTTTGCACTTACGTCACGATTTGGTCAGTCACCCGGTTGCTCAGCCATATTGGTGATACTCGGATGTAAACAACAGCATGGATTGCAGGGTTAATGTACTAATTAATACGTTGTGCTGCTAATTTATGCTGTGTAAACCACCGGAAAAAAAGGTGTGGAAGCTGCTAAATCATATAGAAAATGACCTAGTAGGCAGGAAAGGGCGCAATATTTTGACAAACTAGTTAATAGGTGTTAAAAATTCGTACGAGCAGTGTTAATTAAAATATTAGCTTAATATTTCACCATGCCTGACGGAAAATGATAAAAACAAACACGAATGTGGTCAAGATTCTTGCCCTGGAAATCCTGGTTCAGTTTGGCCAACCATAAACGCCTTTTGTTCCCCAGACATTTTTTGCACTTTTCTCCTTGATTTGTTATGACTTTTGGCAGTCTATGGTACTCCAAATGTTTTTCCTGTTCCGACAGATTAGTACTTGAAAACATCAGCAACAATAATCAGAAAAATATTTTCACCGACAGGGGGCGGTGCAATCTACATTGATTACTTAGACTCGCGCCGCTGCTTCGGTCATGAAGAACAGAACATGGACGAGAGCAGAGCGTACTATCATCAATTATAAAAAGAGACATCGTTATCACTTTCAAGGTAGAAACATACAAACTTATAGTGTTAAATTAAAGTAATTCTGTTTGTATGTGCTTTATAACAGGGCCTCAACAGCGTGTGGGGTTGTTTTACAAACCATTTTAAACGTTCTGGAAAGTTCCGCCAGCACAAAGCTGTAACGTTAATTTCCACACACAACTTAACTATAATGGTGATGGCACACACCAATATGATTTAAAAAACAACATTTTGTGTTCAAAATTAACCTAAAATGCAAAATAGTAAGCCTAATTAAGGATAGTAACTTACGTGAAACTTAATTTGAAAAGTTTAAAAGTTGTAATTGCTGTATATACTATAATCAGTTTGTAAAAATGAAAATATTATATACAATCATAAAATATTAAATTTGTTAAATCTCATATTTATTTTTGTAATGTCATATTTTGTTATAATATAATACTGTTTTTAACTGATTGCTATTTGCATTACTATTAACTATTTTCATAGTGTGTATTTTTGTGAATTGAACTAAAACCAGACTAAAAATCATAAAAATCAAACTATACATCATAATAATTATTAATATAGTAATATTATTAATATATAATAATATATACCCACAACAATGAAACAACAAAAATATTTGAAAATGTGACTTATACATCATCTCAAAATTGAGATTTATACATCATTTGATGTATATTTGAATAAATAAGCTTTCCACTGATTGATTTTTGTGAGAATAGGACAATATTTGGCCAAGATACAACTATTTGAAAATCTGGAAACTGAGGGTGCAAAAAAAAAAAATCTAAATATTGATAAAATCACCTTTAAAGTTGCTCAAATTAAGTCCTTAGCAATGCATACTACTAATCAAAAATTAAATTTTAATATATTTACGTTAGGAAATTTACAAAATATCTTAACGGAACATGATCTTTACTTAATATCCTAATGATTTTTGGCATAAAAGAAAAATCCATAATTTTAACCAATACAGTGTATTTTTGGCTACTGCTACAAATATATCCGTGCTACACTGTAAAAAATAAAAAACAATTTGTTGAGCTTAAAAAAATGTGTTACCCTGCTGCCTTAAAAATTTAAGTTCAGTCAACTAAAATAAGTTTATTCAACTTGAAATGTTAAGTTGTACTAAGTAAAAACTTAGATATTTGTGTTTGCTAAACTTAATTGATTGGTAAGTAACCCAGCTGCCTTAAAATTTTAAGTTGATTCAACTCAAATATCTAAGCTGTCACTTATTATAATTTAACATTTCAAGTTGAATAAACTGTTTTTGAGTTGACTGAACTTAAAATTTTAAGGCAGCCAGGTTACAAATTATTTTAAGTTGACTCAACAAATTGTTTTTTACAGTGTACTTAAGACTGGTTTTATGGTCCAGGGTTGCAAATGTATCGTTTACGTTTTTAATACATAGATGATAACAAATGAGTTTTCAATGATACACAGTTAAAATAACTAAAAGAGATGTGATGAACTAAAGGAGATGTGATGCTTCAGCTTATTTGAATTTTTAGTTAAAACATTATTGAATGAGAATTTTAGGTTGTATTTATCACATAATGGGCCACTTTGTAACCCTAAAACAGCAGACCTTGCAGACAAAAGACATTAAATCTGTCATGCTGTCTGTTAGTGGGATTATCATGAAGACCTACATGTGTTTCACACACTTCTTATAATGAGGAAACTTTTGAGCAACATAAGCCATCCTGAAAACAGTCGTTTCAAGTTCTAAAAGCCAGATGTGGTGGCCAAATGTCGTCTGAATGAAAGTGTCTATGCGTGTCTACACATACCTTTACAGTTGTGTGTGTACGTGTCTATGAAAGCTCCCAAGACCCATTAGTGTGTACTTGTGGCCCCTGTCACAGACCACCCGGCTGTCTGGTTCACACTTAACCTACGGGGAGAAACTTGACTCCTGTTTAGCCTCCCAAAGAGGGCTTGAAAAGTGCACTGGCCTCAGAGGTCCACTCCAACTGTCCGACTACAGCAAACTGTCTGTAGCCAGCCAGCCAAACATCACACAGGCACAGTAACAGAGTAAATAGCATAGGGGTTCAAACAGAGAAGCTCTTTATGAATGAGAGGATGTATATGTGTGTTTATGAGATTCTGTGTTTAAAAAAGGGTAGACAAAGATATTATGGATAAACACAGGACGTATTGTCAGGAAACAGAGCCATTTGTATTCCATTTGTGTCACCCTTAAATTTCAACCACAAAACATTTTCAGTTTGACATAGTTAGCACAAAACAAATATTTTTGATATTAATATTATAATAATTTTCGTTATTTAATATTATATTAATTTATTCCGTTAATTTCCACATAATTTCCGTTATGTGATTTATTTACACCAAAAGTAAAATTTTCTGTTCAGTTTGAATTATGAATTCCAAACTGAAATACACCAAGAATGATAACTATAAATTATAAAGGTAATATTAGTGTCCACACCGATGCACAATAATGATCTGTTTATTACAAACTCATGTTGCTGTTTAATCATCTGCTGCTTTAAATGCTCAAGCTTGTAAAAATCTGGTGGAATTATGACCTAAATGAACATCAATGTTTTTATCAGATGATCAAAAAAAAAAAAAAAAACATTCTGAAAGTGATTCCAACAATATTGTTCCTCTATTGTGTCTGTCGGTACTGTTATGGTGCAGTGAATATTCGTATGGCGTTATCGCTCTATATTAATTGCAGGATGTTTTTCGTGTTACTTGCGTGAATAAAATTGTTATACGTAATGCTCTCCTTAATTTTTTTGATACAGACTTGACGTATCAAAAAGTTCTTCGCTGACTGGCTTGTGTGACAACACATCATGCAAATTTTCTCCTACAGTTGAAATTTCGTAACTTAGGCAGAACACGCAATTGAGGTGTCGCACGTTCGCATCATTTGTGTCAATCGCGTCTTTGCATTGGCTTTGTATGTAATCTACTTGCATGAATAAAATAATTGCGTAATGCTGTCCTCATTTTCTGATACAACCGGACATGTCAAACTTGACGTATCAAAAAGCTCTTTGTTTATTGGCTTGCGCGACAATGCGTCGTGTGGATTTTCCGCTCAACTTGAAATTTTTCAATTTTACCGGAACACGCAATTAAGGCATATTTTGCACGTTTGCATAATTCCCGTCGCCTGGTGCAAATAAATATACTTGCGTGAATAAAATAATTATGTAATACTGTTCTCATTTTCTGATACAACCGGACGTGTCAAACTTGACATATCAAAAAGCTCTTTGTTTATTGGCTTGTGCGACAACGCGTCGTGTGGATTTTCCGCTCAACTTGAAATTTTTCAACTTGCATGGAAGACACAATTGAGGCATATATCGCACATTAGCGGCATTCACATTGCCTGGTAAGAACTTGCGTCTTTGTATTGACTTTGTATGTAATCAACTCATGCGAATAAAATAATTGCGTAGTTCTGTCCTTCTTTTTCTGATACAACCGGACGTGTCAAACTTGACGTATCAAAAAGCTCTTATCTGACTGGCTTGCACGACAATGCGTCATGCAGATTTTTTGTATCCACTCAACTTGAAATTTTTCAACTTGACCGGAACACGCAATTAAGGCGTATATTGCGCATTCGCATCATTCCCGTCACCTGGTGCAAATGAATCTACTTGCGTGAATAAAATAATTGTGTAATGCTGTCCTCATTTTCTGATACAACTGGACGTGTCAAACTTGACATATCAAAAAGCTCTTTGTTTACTGGCTTGCGTGACAACACGTGTGGATTTTCCGCTCAACTTGAAATTTTTCAACTTGCACGGAAGACGCAACTATGGCGTATATCGCATGTTAGCGGCATTCACGTTGCCTGGTAAGAATTTGCGTCTTTGTATTGACTTGTATGTAATCAACTCACACGAATAAAATAATTGCATAATGCTGTCCTTTTTTTCTGATACAACCAGGTGTGTAAAACTTGATGTGTCCAAAAGCTCTTTGCTGATTGGCTTGGACGACATTGTATTATGCAAATTTTCCGTTTGAGTTTTACATTTTTTGAGCCGTATAATATTGCATGTTCGCGTCGCCCGTTACATCGCATTGACGTATCAAAAAGCTCTTATCTGATTGGCGCAATTGAGAAGACGCAATTGAAGCATATATTGCGTGTTTGCGTCATTCGCGTCCTTGCATTGACTTTGTATGTAACCTACTTACGTGACCAAAATCATTGCGTAATGTTGTGCTTGATTTTCTGATACAACCGGACCTGTCAGACTTGACGTATCAAAAAGCTCTTCGCTGATTGGCTTGCGCTACAATGTGTCATGCGAATTTTCCACTCGACTTTGCAATTGAGGCTTCAATCATGTCGTCTGGCGCGAATTTGCATCTGCGAATAACTATTATAGTTGTGGTGTGGACTTCCTTATTCAAAAAGAAGAAACTTTATTGTTATAGTTATTATCCTTGGCTGTCATCATTTATTCACCCTCATGTTCTTTCAAACTTGTATGACTTTTTTTCTTCTGGGGAAAATGAAAGATTTTCTAAAGAATGTTGATAACCAACAATTTTGGTTCTTATTGACTTCCACTGTATTTTTTGTCCATACAATGGAAGTCATTGGGAACCCAAACTGTTTGTACTGTTTGTAATAAATTTAAAAATTTAAAAAAAGAAAGGAAAAAAAGAAAATAAATAATAATTTGGGACACAGATGGCAGTAATTCCTGTGAATGACCCACTGACAGAATAAAAGAGAGAAAATAGGTCAAAAAAGACCAAAAGAAAGAAAGAACGTGTAGAAAGATGTGATCTATCACTAACCGTTCAAGATAAGAAGAGTTTGTCCATTGTTTGATGGGGTCTGGGATTAATTAGCAGTAGTAGAGCTCTCATTGTGTGACACCAGTGCTTGGCCTTTCACAGCTCATTACTGTGTGTCCAATCAGTGCAGGCCAGTGTGACTGCTGTTTATTTATACACACAGCCAGCCGTGGCAGCCATTTGGCAGTTTTCTTCACGGGAGAGCCTTAAACACTCCCACATTGAGCTGAATCTGCACTGACATATTCAGCAACACATTAGCAGGCACATAGCACCATTCCTATAATTATCTTTTAATGTGTTCTTTACCTTATTTCAACACTGATCATTTCATTGATTATTAATAGTTTCTTGAGCACCAAATCAGCATATTATAATGTTTTCTAAAGGATTATGTGACACTGAAGACTGGAGTAATGACTCAGAAAATTCAGAGAAATTAGACCTTATAGGTTTTTCCTGTTAAGGATGCTTTCACACTCTATAGCTGAATCAAGAATGAGATAGAAATGTATGTAACAGGAAAAGTTATCATTTGTATTTTTTTTTTATTATAAACACTTGACACAGAGACAGGTCAACACCTCTCTTGTTGGTTTCCACAGACGTTCCAATAGGAAATTCAGGGCACTTGGGAAAAATACAATGTGGACCACTGAGCTTACTATGAACATAAATTTACATAGACAGCACAATATTATCATCATCTGAAATGCAATGACTAGACCATATTGGATCCAACACATTCCTGATACAACCATGCGCTCATGTACAACACATAAAGACACTGAATAAATAATTGCCCAACAATCTTGACGATCCTGTTAAACCAGCCCATATTCCTTATTATTCTGTTAACAAAACAATCTGTATTTACAAACCAAACATATTAACTTCTGTTTTCTTTCCTCAGATGGAGGATGTAGGATTCGATACACGCTCCTGAAAACCCCACTCAGTGGTTGACATTCGCCTCCACCGATCTACAGTCGAAGCGGAGGGTTATGATTGCCCTCTATTGGCTTGAAATGTAATTGCACAGCAGTGTAAGTAGATGGTAAACAATCTGCATGCATACCATGCACTGAAGACACAACACTGTACGATATTGAAACAGCCGCAGCATGATACTTTTTAAATGACTTGAATACGAACCGCAAGCATTATCCATTCAACACTAACACAACTACTGGCAGGGTGCACAAACTTATGAGCACAACCCCAGAGAGTCATGGGAGGATAACAGCATGCTGACACAGATTTGTTCACACTAACATGGGAAGATCACCGTTTAATAAATGACTAAAGGCACTTTAAACTGGGGAATAGACATGTGAGGATGTCACAAACACTATTAATACTCAATTTATCCATCCAGGAAGAACACAAGACCAGAAAAGATGATGGGAACACATAATAGGAACAGACCAGTAGAGATTATTGAAGACCAGATGACTTATAATATTGATACACTGACTTTGTTGATATTGATATAGTGAAATACTGATAGTGTTAGACTGTATTTTTGTTCACTATTGTATTTGCTCAAAGGACACTTTTAGTACAATAGCTGTGTACATAAAAGTTGCAGGAAAATATATGGAATATTTGAAATGGCGATTTGCATCATGTTCATGTCACACAATATAAACTCCATATACTATGACAGATATTGTGTCTTATGATGCCTGAAGACACATAGCCATATTGCTATTCCAGAATATGTGCATA
Source organism: Labeo catla (assembly GCA_012976165.1). NCBI lineage: Eukaryota > Metazoa > Chordata > Actinopteri > Cypriniformes > Cyprinidae > Labeo > Labeo catla. The sequence goes on from VONZ01000187.1 coordinate 578,275, forward strand.
TTTTTTCACATTGTTGCAGTTTGGATAAAAATAAACCGTTTTTACACTGCAGCTGGACGCTGGTGGATCATGGGATGTGGCTGATCTATGCCAACCATTTTAGTTGCATTATTTCTGTTCTGGTTGGATAGTGGTAGGACTATAGGGTCAATGGCATCTGTGAAATACTGATCATTAGAGCTTGAATGGACGTGCTGATGTGTACGGTAGAGTTTAGATGATTTTGGATATTCACTCTGCAGCCATCTGCTCAATGTGGTCACACAGCAGCTTGTATTGCTCTGAAAAAGGATAATACAAAAGTGTAGATCATATTTACACATTCACTTATGTTCAATCGTTTTCCTTTGGAAAAAATTTAAAGGGATAGTTCATCCAAAAATTAAAATTACTTCATGATTTAATCACCCTCAAGACCTCCTAGGTGTATATGACTTTCTTCTTTCAGACGAATGCAATCAGAGTTATATTAAAAAAAAATTCCTAGCTCTTCCTAGTTTTACAATAGAAGTGAATGGGTGTTGAAATTTTGAAGTCCAATAAAGTGCATCCATCATAAAAAAATGCTCCAAACAGCTCCAGGCCTTCTGAAGTGATTCAGTGGATTTCTGTAAGAAAAACGTTCATAATTACATAGAACGTAGGTGTAGCATAAGCTTCGGTGAGAATATGCTAGTCTTGCAAGAACCGAGTTTTATTTAGAGCGAAGAAAAAACAGTCTCCACTTGGCTAATATTGAAATCCTTTGACATTTTCCTTTACAAATCCTCATTTTGTACTTCTAATTCATGACTGGTGTTTTGTTTTGCTCTCACCGCATTCGCCTACGTCATCCGCTGGAATGCCACTCTCTTGTAACGCACGCGCGTCAGTTAGTGGAAAGTAGAGATTATGGTTTATATTATAAGTTTTAAATATGGATATTTTCTTACACAAAGGCCTTTATTAACCCCGCAGAGCCATGTGGAGTACTTTTTATGATAGATGGATTCACTGTATTAGATTCCAAAAAAAATCAACAGCCATTCACTGCCGTTCTAAAGCTTGGAAGAGCCAGGACATTTTTTAATATAACTCCTATTGTATTGTTCTGAAAAATCATATACATCTAAGATGACTTGAGGGTGAGTAAACCATGGTGTATTTTTCATTTTTGGGTAAACTATCCCTTTAATACTTTAATTTAGCAGTGATGCATTGAACTGATCAAAAGTGACAATAAAACACATTTATACTGTAAGATTTCTGTTTCAAGTAAATTCTGTTCTTTTGCACTTTTTTAATCAAAAATCCTGAAAAAAAGTATCAGTTTCCACAAAAATATTAAGTAGCACAACTGTTTTTAACATTGATAAAAAAATTAATAATTTAATAACAGCTGCTAAAAATTAAACTTTACAATCATAGGAAAAAACTACATTTCAAAATAGAAAACAAGTATTTATTTTTTTAATAGCTTTAACAAATAAATGTTTCTGGAATGGTACTGTAATGTCACAAACCTATAAATGTAATTCTTTTAAATTTGAAACAGAAAGCTGGAAAATGACATTACCTTCATTCAGATTTCCAATGACTGCTTGCTTTTTCAGGAAGTCATTGCAGAGTTTCTTGCTCAGTCCAAAAGCCACCATGTTATGGGTGAATGTTCTGGATAAATAGAAACAAATATTTTTTTTCATATGAACACACAAAACAATCTCTGAAATACTAACATGCAGCGAACATTGTTTTTGTTAATATTGTGTAAAACTAGATCAAAGCCATGTGACTCACCCCAACTGCCCGAAGGTAATATTCTCATTAAATCTGGAGCTATCGTCTTTCTCTTCCTGGGTCATATGACACCACTTTTCTCTGAAGGTATAAAAACAAGGGGTCAAGGTCAGAGGTCACTGATATTTTCCAACCTGATCTCATGACGAAAACACAACTGTGGGAACTTTTTCTACGTGAAATGCGTAGCGCCATGTACGTTTCTTGCCATATTCAATGTAAAATGTCCACTGAGTGGTGCTAAAAGTGTTAATTTTTTTCCCTGGAACAAATGAATGTACATATGGTACGCTTTATGTGACGTTGGTTTTGTACGTGTCACCGCAGTTCTGACTTGAAATGTTCATTGAGTGGCCCTATAAATCTAATGCCATCTGCACTATACCTAAACCTACCCGATAGTATAAACCAAAGCGAATGTGATGTAAAAACACAATCGCAAGCTTGTTGTTTTAGCTTGTTTTTCAATCTCTCATCTTTCAGCTCTTTCATTGTGAGTCATGTTTTTAACAGCATTCATACCCAAGGATTCCGCATCCTAAGTCCATGTGCCGGCTGAGCTTTCGAACAAGCTTGTTATGTCCGGAAAACGAAACGTGGAGCTGTAATCATAACTGTGTACGAAAACGATTACAAGTGCTCGCTGTTTTACAGCCTCTAGAGTTCACTTCTGTTGGAAACTGCAGTGATATGTACTTATTTGGTATGTATTTCGTGTCTTGCGAAAAAGTTCCCACGGGTATCTTTTCGTCATGAGATCAAGTAGATATTTTCACTTTTTCCCCTCATCAAGCATGTGAGACCATCAGAGAGACAGTTATTTGCCTCTTTAATGATGTAAAAGTTCACTCGGAAACTTTTTAAACACATTACAGTAAACGCTGGGAGGGTTAGAGAGTTAAAACGGTGTAAAAACAATCATACAAAAGAACAAATATGTATTAGCCATTCATTGGTGCTCATGCAAAATCCAACAAACAATTCAGAATAAGGTTAAGTGAGCAGTCAGCTATAGCCATGACTCACAATGAATCAAAACAAAAACAAGACAAAATTTAAATAATAAAAAGCATATGAGCATCACAGCATAATTCAGCGCACGAAACAGAAAAATGCTTAGGCAAATCAATGCATTTTTCCATGTGCAAAATGTTCCTTTCCTAAAAATAAATTAAGATCTTACTGGAAAAACAATTTGTTGTTCTGTCTTACACTAATATCCAACTCTATTCTGGTCCAATGCATTTTTTATTTTAGTTTTTATCCCGTTTTATTGCCTACCAGGTGAAAATCGTCTGAACACTGTGAGAGTGAAAGTAATAAAAGTAACATTTCTTTTCAACAAGAGATTTGATTAATCATTTATGTCTATAGCACAAACAGTGTGGAATGAATTACATGTCAAAGTTGAATAGAACCCTTAATGGCAAGTGTTAGCACTGGTTATGCTTGTTATATATAGTTCAAGCTGCTCTTGGTTAGCAGTTAACATTGCAGTGAATAGGCACACAATACACTCTGACCGCATGCAATGATACAGCAAATAATGCAGTGTCAAAGAGTGAATACTATGATCTCACTGCCTTTTCTCATTTTGTGTAATGCAGGTCTGTGGTTCCCGGCCGGTTCCAGAACACAGATTTTTACCCTGACCCCGAAACAGTCCCAAAATTGTTTATTGTATAAAAGTAAACAAAAACGTCCTTGGTTAAACATTGAAATGTATTAATATTATGGTTTTCAATAATGAGGTCATGTCATGCAACTTGTCCATGCTGGCCAGATGAATTTGATATACCATGCCAAAATACTGTTTGATTGGATGCAAGGCTTTTGAAATAAACAACAAACGCGTGTTCTCATTCAGTTTAAAAGTTAATAAGCCTATTTATTTTACTGTACTACCTACATGAGTGTATGGTTGTTTGTATTTATTTTCCCTGCTGTCAAAATAGATATGCAACTGACTTGCTATTAGTATTAATAAATATTTTATTCATTTTTAAGGTTCACAGTGTCGTTGAGAGCAAAGTTAAAGTTGTGCAATGTAGACAATGTGATAAAAAAAGACAAAGCATTACACCCTTAAGGCAAATGTGACCAACATGAGTCAGTGTTTCTTTTGGAGGACCTAGTTTCCTTTGAGTACTGATGAAAATGTTATCAGAATGCTACACAGCTTCCTGACTGGATCCTGTGGTGAAATATATAGAGGGTTTCATGGGGGTTCCCACTTTTTTTTTTTTTTCTCCAGTCAGTAAACTGCTTTCAAAATGAGGAATTTCTAGTTAGTGAAATATTTTAGAGTGGAGCTAAAAAAATTATATTAATTGTATCATGGTTTCCCCAAAAATATTAGCACTTTTTTCATTGATAATAATAATAATAAGTGGTTCTTGAGAACCGAATCAGCATATTAGAAAAATTTAAAGGGATAGTTCACCCAAAAATGAAAATTACCCCATGATTTATTCACCCTCAAGCCATCCTAGGTGTATATGACTTTGTTCTTTCAGATAAATGCAATTTGAGTTAAAAATGCCCAGGCCTTTTTAAGCTTTATAATGGCAGTGAATGGGTGTTGAGATTTTGAAGCCTAATAAAATGCATCCATCCATCATAAAACATACTCCACAGGGCTCTCTGGGGTTAATAAATACCTTCTAAAGTGAATTGATGTGTTTGTATAAGAAATATATCCTTATTTAAAGCTTTATAAACTGTAATCTATAGCCTCTGCGAGAACCAAGTTTTGTTTACAGCAAAGGAAAACCAGTCTCCTCTTGGCTTATATTGAAATCCTCCAACACTTTTCTTTACAAATCCTCATTTTGTATTCTAATTTGTGACAGGTGTGTTTTTTTTGTTTTTTTTTTTGGCTTTTTCCACTGCGCTTTAGCATTTGTCACACATGACAGTTAGTGAAACCTAGAGATTACAGTTTATAAAGTTTTAAATATGGATAGTTTTCTTACACAAACACATTGATTTGTTTCGGAAGGCCTTTATTAACGCCCTGGAGCATTTTGGAGTACTTTTTATGATAGATCGATGCACTTTATTGGACTTCCTGGAAGAGCCAGGACTTTTTTAATATAACTTTGATTGTATTCATCTGAAAGAAGAAAGTCATATACACCTAGGATGACTTCAGGGTGAGTAAATTATGTGGTAATTTTCATTTTTGAGTGAACCATCCCTTTAATAACAACTGCTGAAAATAAAGCTTTACCATCACAGGAATTAATTACATTTTAAAACAGATTTTAAATGGTAGTATTATTTTACAATATTACTGTTTTTAATGTATAAGTGAGCATTAGAGACATTTAAAAATCTTACAGACCTCAAACCTTCAAACTGAAGTGTTGGTGTGTTTTAAATAATTAAGAGTTTGTGTTTGAGATTTTATTATGATGTTTCTTCTTAATTCTTTTTCAGGTCTGGAAATCACAAAACTTCACAGATATTTCCAAGTTTTCCATGACTATGAGAACTCTGTGCAGAGGGTAAGTATCTAAAATGGTGGCCCAATTCTGTCAGTGTGTCATCCTTTTCCTAAACTCCCTCTGCTTATCCTGTGGTTTCACTCTTTTACTCTCATTTCATCCTAACTGATCAAACTGTCTCTCCTCTCCGTTTTAATCCGTCTCTTTCTTTGCCTTTCCTGTCTCTATCTTGCAATGTCCAGGGCAGCAGACGGAATGAAGGACAGACCTTTCATCTTTCTCTTCCTCAGCCGTCCGCCTGCGTGAGGCAGCGAGGCACAGGGAGATAAAGGGTTAAAGTCACATGCAGAGAAGGAGAGAAAGAGCCACAGAGAGAAAGAAAGGCAAGAGAGGATGATGAGCAGATGAGCAGTGTGGAAGAGTAAACCATAAGAGCACAGAGAAAGGCTGCAGGACTCATCCAGACATCAGATCTTTCCACTGCAAATACACCGTAAGTCTGTCATATGCACCGGGCACACAGTCACGCACCTCGGCTGAAACTTCTGGGTAGTTTATTTCAACATCACTAACAATCGATCAAACACAAAGTAAACTCTCAATCTCTCCCTCTGGCTTTAACAGACACACAAACAAACACGCAGTCTAAACAAACACGCAATCTAACATGTGAATTAGGTGCCGTGCAAAGTCTGTTTTGTTTAATAGCACGATATATTAGGAGAAAGAGAAAAGAAGCGCTCTATAAAAAAGTCATAAGAATTACAGAGTATACTGTGAAAACCCTGCACTCTCTCACCTCGTGGTAGGGGATCTTTTATTTCTCTCACAATGGACGGCATCGAAAAACGCTGCGTTCCAAAACCTCAAAGTGTGCCTTTTTCAGAAAACACAAAGAGAAACAGATGCAGCAAAAGCAACATTAGCATCTATATGCGGACATTGTGTCTAAACAATGTTAAAACTGCCAGCAGACATTTAGATTAATGTGGATTAAACCCAACAGCCTCTATTTTTGCTAGGCTTCAGTTTGTCTTGTTGCAAATAGATTTCCTGTTTTGTTTTATAACATTATATTATATTACTTGCATACATATACTTCGTAGACATCCTTAATCTCTAATGACTCCATTCTGCTGTCTGTTGTTCTGTTGTCGGTGTTTCTTTGCCTGAATAAACTTGTCACATGCTGTGTGGTATCGGCGTTTCGGTATCGGGGAATTTTAACGAGTACGAGTACAGAAGCTCAGTATCGGGCCGATACCGATACCAGTATCGGTGCATCCCTATTTGTTAACATTAGTTAAATCACTATGAACTAACCTGAACAAACAATGAACGACTATATTTGTATTAACTAACAAATAGTGTAGTATACGTATTGTTTATTGTTTGTTCATGTTAGATAATACATTAACTAATGTGAACAAATGTGTTACCAAAAATACTTTCAAATCTGACAACACAAATAATATAAATAATACAATACTAATAATGCAAAAAAAAAAAAACAAACAAACAAAACACAGAAAATAGTAACGTATTATTTAAACTGTAAAATATTTTAGTATATTTCACTAATGCTGGAACAAAAATGAATGTTTCCACAAAACGAAACAAAAAAGCAACTCTTGTCAACATTACTAATAATTATAAATGTTTCTTGAGCAGAAAATCATATTAGAATGACACTGTGACACTGAAGACTGGAGTAATGATCAGGAATCTGGTATGTTTTAAAATATATTACAGTGCCATAAATTAAGACATTTTATGATCATTTATAAAGATTTAGAAATAAAAAGTATTTTTTTTTAACAATCTGTCAGATTTTTTTAATGACAATTAAATATTTTTCTTCCTATATTTATTTTTCTATAATGCATATAATAATAAATTCTATTATATATATTATAGATATATTATTTAAATAAAAAAAATATTTAAAAAGGCTCCTGTGTCAGGATTACCACATGCATGCGTTGTGGTATTCTTGTGAATACGCATCGAAGACTGACACGGAAGAAAAGAAACTGTTTAATAAAGTTGTTTGTTTTGTTTTCTTTGCGCACAAAAAGTATTCTCGTAGGCTCATTAAATTACAGTCGAACCACTGATGTCACATGCACTATTTTAACAATGTCTTTACTGCCTTTCTGGACCTTGAACGTGTTAGTTGCATTGCTGTCTATGCAGGGTAGTAATTAATGACAGAATTTTCATTATTGGGTGAGAAGACACTGACAGGATGCCACAAATGCGGTCCACAAATTTAAATAACATGAATATGTGAAAGGATACATACATAGAAACAACATCAGCTGTTCATTTCAATAATTATGTAGGGTGTCTTTAAGTAAGGGATCTGCACTTGGCTCAATCTTCTTGAAGATTTACAATTTCATTATCTAGCAAGAAAAATTTGAGCGCAGTGAATTTGAGTTTTCCAATAATTATGTAGGGGAAAAAAAACATTAGTGAAAACCTACCAAATGGGCTGCTGTTTCAGATGTGTGTAGAGGTAAATTTTCTCCTCTTCTTTTCTATCCGGAGAGAGAGGGGGAGAAACTACAGGGTATGCAAATAGAAATAAGCACAGTTAATAACTCAAACACCTACACATGTCTGCAGAAACAATCCCTGTGGGTTATAGGTCCTGCTTAACAGCATAGGTTTGGGTGACCAACCCATATTCTTAACCACTAAGCCACATCACCTCTATACAAAGAGAAAACCGTAAGTGAGACATCCAAAACTGTTAAAGCATGGCACAAGTGAGAAGAGACAACTAGATAACACCTGATTAAAAAAAACACAGTGGTGGTACTACCTGGAGTTTTGGTTTTCTGCTCAGCAGGTTTGTCTGTGTCTCTGCAGAGGACAGAATAAGGACAGGATGAGTTTGTGAGCAGCAGAAGCATTGCTAATTAAAAAGTGACAGAATCACCCACTCATTTTTTCGGCCCAAGGGTCCTCTCAGTTTGCTCTCCAGACCACCAAAGAATCCTTTAACATCAGTCTTAGCAGAGGTGTTTTTGAGCAGTCGCTCTGCAATGTCTTTCTTCCCAGAGAGCCAGACCTTTCCACTGCGCAGGTACGAGTCGATCCCCCCGCTGGGCCTCTCCAGCAGCTCTGTGGGAGATAGCTGGGACTTACCTGTCACACAGTCACATATTACGTTCATTAGAAATTAAAATGAATTTAATTAAAAAGGCATACTAGGCAGTCACACACTGTGTATATTAGGAATGGGAATCTCTTTAGGCACCTTAAAATTAGATTTCGGCTTGAAGAGTCGATGATTTGATTCCAAGGGAATCCCGGGTATTAAGACTTGTGTGGCTTAATATATGAACATGGACAACAAAACCAGTCATAAGGGTCTTTTTTTTTTTTTTAATTGAGATTTATACATCATCTAAAGCTGAATAAATAAGCTTTCCATTGATGTATAATTGTTAGGATAGGACAATATTTGGCTGAGATACAAGTATTTGAAAATCGGGAATCTGAGGGTGGTCAAGGGTCACATATAACATAAATGATGTCTCTTACAAAAATATGTAGTAGAAAACCCATGAAAGATTTACATTATTTAAAAAAATCCACATTTCATACATTTTTTGGACTATGGGGGCACCATTACTTGATGTAAAATGATGTAAAATAATTGTACTCTACTGGTGCTACCTGTTGGTATTTTTACCACAGCACAACTTGGAAATAAAATACTGATACGATGACCACAGTTACTGAAAGAGCTAATAGGTGGCAATGGACATTAGCATAGGATAAACCAAATGCTGTACCATCGATTTTTCCCCACAAGGAGTCTAAATCCACGCTGAGAAAGTCTTTCAGTGGCTGCGGCGTCATGACAAGCGTCGGCATGTTTACATCCTGCCAGGATGGCATCTAGCATTTCTTGTCTCTGCCGTTTGTAAGCTCTAGGTCAACAAAAGCCTCAAAGGCATCAGGATTAAAGTGGAGAAAGACGCGGGTCTTTAGGAAGTTTTATTCATCCATAGGCATCTTCTCATTCATTATTATGCAAAAACGCATAATGTGGCATTGTATCAGTGTTTTATTTTGCAAGTTGTGTTGCAGTAAAAATAGCAACAGGTAGCGCCAATAGCTCACAGAGTGCAACCATTTGACATCATCGAAGTAATTGCACCCCCATTGTCCAAAGTATGCATAAAATTGTGGATTTTTTAAAATAGCGTAAATCTTTCATAGGTTTTCCACTACATATTCCACTAAGAAACATCATTTATGTTATATAATACCATAAATATGGTTATTTATGGTAACAACAAAATATATAACAACAAAATTCTTGACAACAAAACAGATCCACAGTATTAGCAGTGTTGGACTGCATGATATATGACACATCTTTGTATACTTTTCAATAAGAAAAATGAATAATTTATTGCATTTTTTGGTCAATTTATTCAGTGAATCACTACTGTTTAAAATTTGGAGTCTGTAAGATTTTAAAATATTTTTTAAGGAAGAAGTTTGTGCTCACTAAGGCAACAAAAATACATTACAAAGAGTAATATTGTAAAATATATTTAAATAAGTAACTCTTTTCTATTTTAGTATATTTTAAAATGTAATTTATTTCTGTGATGGCAAAGCTGAATTTCCTTTAAAAGAACTGAATCTATTTGAAACAGAAATCTTTTGTAATACCATAATCTATACTGTCACCTTAAACTTTTTCAAATACCTAACCCAAACTTTTGAACAGTAGTGTATGTGTGACCCTGGACCACAAAACCACTCATAAGGGTCAATTTTTTAAATTGAGATTTATACATCATTTGAAAGTTGGACTAGGCTAGGCGAAAATTGCCTTTAAAGTTGTCCAAATGAAGTTCTTAGCAATGCATATTACTAATCAAAAATTAAGTTTTGATATATTTACAGTAGGAAATTTACAAAATATCTTCATGGAACATGATTTTTACTTAATATCCTAATGATTTTTGGCATAAAAGAAAACTCAATCATTTTGACCCATAAAATGTAATGTTGGTTGCTGGTTTATATGACCTGGTATAAAAACTAGTAATGTGGAAAAGGTACATATACCTGTGCAACTTATGACTGGTTTTGTGGTCCAGGGTCACATATGTACCTTTTCCCACATCACTAGTTTTTGTACCAGGTCATATAAACCAGCCTCCCTTGAAAACACATTAAAATGGCATTGTTAAATTTTTCCAAAACATTAAGAGGCAGTGCCAGTAATGTCTGAGTCATAGGCTGTAACAGGAAGCGAGAGGAGGTCTGGACGCTTCTTTATCAGATTCTTACGTTCTCCACAACACCGCAGTATGCTTGCTTAATATGAATGGTGAACTCCCTTACCCATGTAGTAGTATGTGAAGCACATGGTCATGAGGTGTTTGGCTGGGCCATAATCATCCACCTGGTGACATCTGTCAATCAATCATATATTGGTCACATGTGAGTCACACACTGACTTGCCAAGAGAGAATTGGTAAATTTGCTCTAAGCAGTTTGATTTGGCTTCCATGTAATGTCACACATACATCTAAGATATTATCGCTGATGTACTTACTCAAATAAAACAACAGCGAAGGACTGAACCAGCCTGTAGAACGTTTGTTCACTCACACATTTGGAGTGGCAGCGCTGCAAACACAAAGCACGGTTATCATCACAACTGTGTTTGTTTTTTCACAATTTATTGCACAAGTTCTCTTAATCTTTGAGAAAGCAATTGGTATATTGAGTCTATATAGACTGTACTTGATGTTTATAGCGATCTGCATTTTAGGATAACTATTTATTTTCACATTATGTTTATATTCATCCTTACTGTTATTGTAGAAGATCTTTTTTAACATTGGCTAACATTTTTGTAATTTTTGACTGCCAAGTACTTTTTCCAAACAGTGGGTTTGTAGTTCGCTTCATTATTTTGTGTTGCTTCATAAAATCCTATGTTGCAAAAAAAGTGTTGCTAAATACGTTTGCAGTACATTGGCAACATTTTTTGCTATGTTTAGTATGTGACAGGAAAATAGGCTCCTTACTGCTGCTTTTCACACGGATGGTGTGAACACTAACCTGTTAAACAGAGGTGAAGAAATGAATATGTAATGTTCACACACACATTATTTTAGTGTTACTTATAAGCTATTAGAGTGTTTATTAATATTTTGAATTAGCTTATATTTGTATATTTGTTTTCATTTTAATTGAAGCTTTAGTAATTTTATGTGCTTTTGTCATTTTTATTAGGTTTGCTTTTTGTTAATATTTTTATTTCAGGTTTAGTTTTAGTCTCTTGAGTACTTCATCTTATTTTATTTAGTTGATAAGGCAACAGTTGTGATTTTCATTTATGTTGTAAGTTTGTTTTATAAGTTTTTCATCTCAATAATTGTATTTGATTTAAATTTTTCACAAAAAATTAAATATAACAACATTGTTTACACACCTCAGGTGCAGTGTGTGTGAAAAAGGTCTTTGAATTTGGATTAAAGTGATGCATTGATTGTGTTTTCGTGACTGATCAGAGTTGCTGCTTTCATACCTGCGCACTGACATATTTGGCAAACCACTCCCTGCCTTTGCCATTTTCTCCAGTGCACAGCTCTCCAAAGCGAGCCTTCTCCTCCTGATCAAAATCCTCCCTGAGAGAGGAAAAGAGAATTAAAGGAAACAGGAGTAGTGGCAGGAAGAGAAAGGGACAGGGAGAGCAAGAGAGTACTTTAAACAACAAGAACAAATGCAAACATACACATCAGTTGACATGTGACTATAATTCTGTGTGAAGTTTCTTCCTCATTCAAAAGAATAGTTGACTTTCTATGGAAACCCGTTTCTGCCACTCAATGGTTATTGTAACTTTTTTTCTCACAATTCGGACTTTTTTTTTGTCAGAATTGCGAGATAAATTTTTTTTGACGTTGTGAGATATAAACTCACAATTGTGAGAAATAAAGTCAGAATTGTGTGATATAAACTCGCAATTGTGAGTTATAAACAATTCGCAATTCTAACTTTTTTCTTGAAATTTTAAGTATATATCTCACAATTCAGATGTTTTTCTTGCAACTGAGTTTACATCTCGCGATTCTGACTTTTTTCTCACAACTACGGGTTTATATCTCACAATTCTGACTTTTTTCTCACAACTGTAAGTTCATATGTCATTTCTGACTTTCTCACAATTCTGAGTTTATATCTTGCAATTCTGACCTTTTTATTGCAACTGTGAGTTTATATCTTGCAATTCTGACCTTTTCTCACAATTGTGAGTTTGTATCTCGCAATTCTGACTTTTTTCTCGTAATTGTGAGTTTGTATCTCGCAATTCTGACTTTTTTCTCATAATTGTATCTCCCAATTCTGACTTTTTTCTCATAATTGTATCTCCCAATTCTGACTTTTTTTTTAACAATTGTGTGTTGTAAAGTCAGCACTGCAAGCTATAAACTCGCAATTCTAAGAAAAAAGTCACAATTGCAAAGAATTGTGAGTTTATATCTTGCAATTCTCTTTATTTCTTAGAATTGCGAGTTTATATCACAATTGCAAGTCTGTATCATGCAATTCTGAGAAAAAAAGTCAGAATTGTGAGATAAAAAGTAGCAATTACCTTTTTGTTTTTTGTTCTATTCAGTGGTGGAAACAGACTTCCACAACTTTCTCACTGCCATGGAGAACAAAAGTAGAAGTACACAGTCACAAAGGGTTGTCAAGCTCCAATAACCTCCATAAAACCTCATAAAAGTAGTCTATATGACTCTATATACACTATATTCTAAGCCTTCTGAAACTATAACAGTAGCTTTAAAGGAGTAGTCCATTTCCAGAAAAACAATTAGGGTTAGGGTATGTTGAAAAACTCCAATCGTATTTTCTCTCTAATTTCTTTATGACTGAAGAAAGAAAGACATAAACATCTTTGATGACAAGGGGGTGAGTAAATTATCTGTACATTGTTGTTCTGGAAGTGGACTTCTCCTTTAACTAAGGAACTGACTAATTTAAGTGCATCTTATCAGTAGGATTGCGTCTGATCTTGTGTGAATGGGATTTGTGAGCTATGGCGGACACAGTCAAAAGATAACTTACATTTGGTTTGTTCCTCACACAAAATTATCACATGGCTTCAGAAGACTTAGAATGTGCAAACATTCTAAGTCACTTTTAAGGATTTTTGTCTAACTCTAGTTATGAAAGAGAGCAGCATGAGCATTCTGCGAAACATCTCTTTTTGTGTTCTATGCTGACACATGTAGTTTGTAAAGCAAATCACCTTCCATGGAAGAGCTTTGCCACGTAGGTTTTCATAAACGCTCTTATCTCTGTCTCCTCTGCGTCCTCAGTGCTGTGACTGGAGCAGGATGATGACCGGCGCGTGCTCGACGGGTGCGACGGGGATTCTGTGTCCTCGTTGTCGCTGTCGGCAGATTCAGTGGCGTCACTGTCTTCTTCTCTGTGGGAAGTGTGTGTGGGTGCCATTGGCTCTGGTAGAAGGGGCTCCATGGTGTCGTCGCTCGCAGGCTCAGGGATGAGAGGCTCAGATGAAAAAAAGCCTGCCCCACTGGGAGGTCCAAGGGCAGAGGGAGCTATCCCTTCTGGGGGCGAGTCAAAGTCTATGAGGTTGCTCACCACGGCCCCCTCCATACTTTGTTATGGGGGTAATTCAGTCACTAGGTGAGATATGATGATGTCAGCTAAAAAAATCTCACACAGGAAACTGCAGAGGAAGCGCCGCAAATTTGTCACAGCAGCTGGCCCTAAAGAAAAGAAAGAAACTATATTGATTTTATAAATAAATATTACATTACTAAATCTATATTCATTTTAGTGTGCAGTTACACTCTTAATCAAAGATACAGTGAAACACTTAACACTCTCATAAATTTTTAGTTTAAATAACTGAAATATTTTAATATATTTAATTTATTTCTGTGATTCAAACCTGAATTTCAGCTGCCATTTTAATATTCAGAAATCATTCTAATATGCTGATTTGGTGGTGATTTTGTGGAAATTGATTTTTTTCCCTCAAGATTCTTTAATGATGAGAAAGTTCAAAACTACTTAAGTACCATAAAAACTAAACTTTTGAATCATAGTGTATAATATATTTTTTAACATTATTTTATTTATTATATATAATTAGAAGACATATACAAATATTTTATTAATTATAAAAAAATGTTTAATTATATAAATATATAACATGAAGCATTCAAAACATTTTCATGAAGTGTAACATTATGGTAGAGTACTTTAATGTCCTCTTTTGTGGTAAACTTCCTTGCAGCTGTGTTTATACAGACTGACCACAGCATGAAGCAACACAGAGTCTGTCAGAGCCTGTTAATACGATGTTGCGTTATGAAATCCATTGCATAGAATCTCAGTGCAAACGCATGTGTTACTACGAAGCACTAGACAGTGTACAACCACAATGATGCCATTTGTGTAATGCAATGAGTGCCTTTTCCTTTTAGATCTCTAGGACATCAAATATAGTAATGCTTATTGATTTGATATCATGGATACAGTATAATATACACAAATACTGCATCTTGCCTGTGTGAAAATGCCATTTGCTCCTCATACAGCTCGAGTGACATGTGGTTCCTTCTCAAATGAAAGGCTAGTTCACTTTGCCCCAACAGATGCCAGTAGTTATGCTGAATCAGTGAAAATTAAAATTCTGTCATCATTTACTCGCCCTCATTTTCTTACAAACCTATACAAATTTATTTGTTCTGCTGAACACAGTGTGGGTTAGCAAACAGCACCTCATCACATGGGGTGAAAAATACTATGAAAGTCAGTAGGTTCCAGAAACTGGTTGCCCACCATCTTCAAAATATCTTCTTTTGTGTTCAGCAGAAGAAATAAAAAAACAGGTTTGAAACAACTTGAGGGTAAGTAAATGATGACAGAATTGTCATTTTTGAGTGCTACCCCTTTAACCTGGTATTTGCAAGCCACTTTACTGGGTAAAAAAGATCAGTTTGTCGATTTTAATAGATTCTCATTTGTAAGCAACGATATCAATTCTTAAATCTCAAGAAACGATTAGTCTAGCTTGTTTTTAGTTCATGAATGGAATATTGTAGCGCACATACCATCCAATAAATCGCAATTAGCTTTGTGTTTATTACTTCTGATATAAACCAAAGTCTCAGATTTCAAATTCTGTTTATATTATTACAATATTCAAACAATAAATGCCGTTTTGGCGCTGTTTAATGTGAAGTGACAGATCGCTTTAGCGCCTCAGTTCAAGAGACGCAGCAGACCGACGCACACATTAACTGATCATCTCCTCCGCTTTCATACAGTTTCAGCACAAAATAAACAAGAATAAACATCCAAAGGTATGTTAAATGTTCAACTTACCGAAATCTGTTTTGGTCTCGTGTAATCGCTCATTCAGTGTTTGAACTGGGCAAAGACGTCGATAACAGCTTGTAAACAATGTCACGTAACGTCACATTTACCTCAGAACATATTCGGTGACTATAAACTTGTTAGTCAGCTAGAAAAATAAACTCTACAGAGGAGCATTTTGCTAAATATATGCAGACTATAACATATTCATTGTCATTTTTACTGTTCTTCAGTGTTTATGTTTGTATAAATACGTCAAGTTTTTATGACAGCCACAATTTAAATGTTTATATTTTAAAAACGTAGTTCTGCAATTGAAACTTTATTGTTATAAAAACTTACTTGAGTGTAATTTAAACGTTTGTAAACAAATCAGATCATTTGACCTTCAATATTAGGCTTTTATAATAATGCAGTATCAACTGACTCTAATGTATATTTTATAGCGTTAGTTGAATTTTTTTTCCTTGAGAAAATGTGGCATGTACTGTACGAATCGGAAATCGAATTGAAAGCTTGTGAATCAGAATTAAAAATCGTGAAATTTGTCAACTTTTGGGATTTTTTTTTAGATGTGTACCAACTTAAATCTTGCAGGGCTACCAGAGCAGCAGCTTCTGCAAGTCAAACCAAATTAAAACAATATATGAATTCTGCATGCAGAAAAACACTCATTCATGCTATACCTAAAATACTTTTACAAGACTCAAAAAGGCCAGAAACTACATCCCCTTAGGCTTTTGACAAAACCCTGAGAAATGCATTAGGACTCAGAGGACGGTTACATAATGCAGAGCTGGAGGAGCGTGACTTGGCTGGCATACGCGCTCACAAGTGCGCACACACACACACACACACACACACACACACAATGACCGAGTGAGTGTTAACTGCACCCGCCTCTTTTCACACTTATCTTTGAGAAGCACAAGGCGGAAAAAAACAGCTGTATGTTAGGGTGAGCGTTAAGACCAATACCAAACTCCTACACATGGCTGCTTCTCTGGGAGAGCATGTTCTCTTGAGTTTTAGAAATCTCAGCATTCAAGAGGGTCAGTGCACATGCTGCAGTACTCCTGCCTCCCTGCACTGGAGCACTGCCCCCCTCTTTTTACTCCATCCATCCATGCATCAAAATGCCCCTTCGTCGTGAGCCTTGAGGCCAAGCGAGGAGGATCTGCTGTCACAGTGATAGGACACAGCTGAGCTGGTCCACTGGTTTGAGGGTTAGGGTTACCAAAGCAGTGCAGTGATATCAGAGTCAGCAGTGCAGAGAGAAAGATAATTACATGTGTGATGAATGTGTCAGGGTGGGAGATATTGGGCTGGCTAGTGTGCAAGGTCAAGTCGGTCAAAAAACTATAAAACTAGTAAGCTAGAACAATGGGTTTCAGTTAGCTTTGCACCAAGGCCCAGATGTTACATTGAATGTCACGTGGCGATCCAACGCTGCTACAATTTTTAATCACACGAAAACAAAAATTAAAGCAAACACTGAAATTAAATTAATATTACATATTTTAAAATGTAATTTATTCCTGTGATTTTAAAGCTGAATTTATAGCATTATAACTCCAGTCACATGATCCTTCAGAAATCATTTTTATATTCTGATTTGCTGCTCAAAAAATATTTATTATTATTATAATATTGAAAACATCTGAGTAGAATTTTTTGATGAGTAGATTTTTTTTTGATGAACAGCATTTATCTGAAATGGAAATCTTTTGTAACATTATATGTCTTTAACATCACTTTTGGCCAATTTAAAGCATCCTTGCTAAATAAAAGTATTAATTTCTATATTTTCTGTCCCAAAACAAAAAAATTATACTGACTCCAAGCTTTTTAAAGATATAGTGTATAATGTTACAAAAGCGTTTTATTTCAGATAAATGCTAATCTTTAATTCTTTCAATTAATCAAAAAATCCTGAAAAAAAAAGTACTCAACTTTTTAAATATTGATAATAATAAATATAGCTGCAAGCAGCGATTACCAGGGATCAAGCGCTTTAAGGCATTGAAGCACATATGAAAACAGACATTATTTAGCATATTTAACTTCTAACCACCTAAATCAATGATCTAGATAATTTACCATAGAAATATGTTTTTTTTAACAGTTATGACTGTTATAGTGCCAGCTGTGGTCCGATCCCCTTAAAACTTTGCATGTTTGTTTAGAATCAGTCGCATGTGCTCAGCAAGTTTCGTGAAGTTTTGAGTTTTCCTTTACGCTTTATAGGATTTTAGGTAAATTTGGACAGGCCCCTTTTCTAAACCACCCAGTTGTAGCTTCCCAAAGGGTACATTTCAACATTTTTTTGATAATTATTGGCCTAGAGAGTCCAGAGGATTGTACTGCAGTGTTTTTTTTCCCAGATTGAGCAAAAACCCTAGGGCTAGTTCGCAAAAGTAGGATTTTTACATTTTCTTAATCATTTAACAAACGATTTTATTGACAGCAGTGGTTCTAAACACAAAGTTGTCCAGAATGAGGAGTTATATCATATGATACAAATATTGGGCGTATATGCGCAATATGCAATTGTTTACGCCCTTGAAAAATGCAATATTGCCCCCAAGTGGCTGATTTCTTTCAAATTTCTCTTAGACCTTTGGGGCCATGAGTCAAGGGGCCGAGTTTTGTTCCAATTGCCTCTGTTAACCTTGCCTAACAGGTGTTCAAACTTCGTCGGCCAATGGGATTGTTTTTTGAGATATGCAAATGTCCTTGTAGACGTGTGGCACTTTGGATCAAGACTGTACACACCGATTTTCATGTTGATTGGACAAATGGATGTGCAGTTATAGCCATTTTTATGTTCAATCAAGTGGCCAGGCTCCATGTTTTTTTCACTGGGGGCTCAGATTGAGCTCTTACATGAGTGTTCTGAGTTTGGCAGAGATATCCCTTTGCGAAGAGTCGAAAGTTCAACTTTTTTTTAATAATTGTTAATATTCACTCTCCAGGGAATCTTTCTTGTTTGGTTCCGATCGCGCGAAAAAGCTAGGACTAGTTCGCAAAAGTAGGTTTTTCAAAAAATGCCCAAAAATACCTGAAATACCCGAAAATGTCAAGGATTCCAACGACATAAGACACTTGAGCCTGTGACTTACGGTTTAGGAGTTATGAGCAATTTCGTACTTTTGATCGCTGTAGCGTTGGCGAGCCTTGGTCATGTTGCAGGCGGTGTGAGTACTAACAAGTTTCAAGTTTCTACGACTTACAGTTTGGTCTGCACGATCAGTTTTACGTGAAGATCACTGATCCGTGACCATTCTAACAATTACAGTAGGGTTTCAGCGCTATGCGCTTGAACTCCTAATAAATGTTTCATGAACAGCATATTAGAATGATTTCTAAAGGATCATGTGACACTGAAGACTGGAGTAATGATGCTGAAAATGTAGCTTTGATCACGGAAATAAATGACATCTTAAAATATATTCAAATAGAAATCAGTTATTTTAAACAGTAAAAATATTTCACAATATTACTGCTTTAGCTGTATTTTGGATTAAATAAATGCAGGCTTTGTGAGCAGAAGAGAATTCTTTAAAAAACATTAAAAAAAACTTTTGACTGGTAGGGTAGTAAGTATTTTCTCCTCCTTTTATTAATTTATTTTGCATCACATCTATGTACAATTAGATGGTTAGCCACATTTTATTATTTGTATTTGTCATTGTTTTTTTTTCTGTCTCTGCTATCAGAACTGAACTGTACTGTAACCGACTCTTTGAGAACCACTGAACTTGAATCTCTTGTCTTCAATGAATCTCTTGTTTATGCATTACAAGCAAAATGCAAAATATAGACTAATTCAAATTACATGCTGGTATAGAAACAAGAAGTAAAATTGAGGATCTGTGGTAGGGAACAAAATAATTACTAACCATGCAGGATAGTAACATGCTACCAGACAAAACCCAGACAAAAAAAGATCAGATTTCATCTAGATTTAAAAATCATGCAAAAGCTTGCAGAAATCTGTTTTGGGTGCAAAACATTTCTCAGTATTAGTGGTGTGAGAGAGCATGTCTCTGATGTGAAAGTAAGGCCACAGAGAGGTTAATCTGAGGTTGTTTCATTTGCATCATTACACAACATGTCCTCTATTTCCTCAAGGGAAACCTCACTCGGATCTGTCACTGTGTCAGATGCTGTGAACTTAAGACTGCCATCCTGTACGATCTAGCCGCTGACCGATGCTCACAATCGGACACATAAACCAAGCCTAAATGGATCAATGCTTCTAACCAGAGAGCATCAGATTCAATAAAAGTCACATAAAATTACTCTTTTCCCTGAGACACAGCACAGAACGCGCAGACTGAGAATTGCTTCTAACACTGAGCTTTTCATCAATGGCCTGCACTTGAATAGGACAAGAAAAATGATCTTTGGCTTGGCTGGAAACAAGAGCGCTCTTATCTCAAGCCACTAGAGTTTAAAAATATGTAGCCATGTTTATGAGGCCTGCAGTCAAGCCTGGATGTCGAGTTTATCTAATTAATAGGACTCAGTGACCAAAATACAAAGCACAATGGCTTGCCATATTAAATGACTAAGTTGTGATTGTAAAAATTAAGAAAAATCCAACAAATGCTTGCATCTAATTAACAATTATCATAGCATATGATATTTAAGCATATGATTTAGGTTACAGATTACAGGTTAAATACAGGGTTATTGTGGTGAACTAAAACTATAACCATTAAAAACATTTAATTAAAGCTGTGATGAAAAAATATAAATATTAGATGAATACCTTGAAAATGAAACTATTTGCCTTGGCATAAAATGAAATAAAATAAAATAAAATGTGTAAAGTGAAGTGCTAAACGACTAACTACAAATAAATCAAAACTAAAACTAAACTTAAACTAAAACTGAAATAAACCTAAACCTAAATAGTAATGTTTAAAATGAATTACAAAATTAAACAAAAATTAAAATTAAAATAAATCAATATATAGATAAAAATCAATTTAAAAGCCAAGTGAAAATATTATTTAAAAATAATAAATAATAAAACTAACCCTGGATTCTGTATATTACTTCACAATGGCTTCTATATACCTTAAAAGTATAAATCAACCACTGATCCAGTCAGTCTTTTTTTTGTCACAACACACAATGCAAATTTTCACAACACATTGAAATACTGTGTCAGGTGGCATACCTGCTAATACAGTCCCAGAAATTAAGCTAAAATAGAAAGCTGAAGAAACTAGACTCCATTTCGCTATTGAAAACCAGCTCATTTCTGCTTCAGTGCTTAGACCTTTTATTTTACTTGTCCTAAAATAGCACCTGTCAAAACACCAGCTTATCAAAGAACAATTCACTGGGTCCATCAAAACATTTCCTACAGTCATAGCCTCCACAACAAGTGCATATTTTCATTAGCACTAATTTCACAACCTATAATGCATCAGCATCTGGTTGCTTAAAACACTGATGAAATAAAATAAGCACAGTCACATATTTGACACGGTGGATGTGGCCAGTATAAAAATGCTGTCTAGATAGGCAGATCACCAGGTTTTTGAGACACAGCCATGTTCTCAAAGCTCTGATCATTCATACTTTCTTCACACCAGCACTGTATGGATCAGTTTACTCTTGCAAAATGAAACCTCCCCCTCCACCTTCTTATTGTAAACAACGCTGTGCAATCATATGGCACACTTTTTAATGCGGAAAGGAAGACGGAAAATGCTTGAGGTCTCGTTCATTCCGTCGCTAATTACATTTATATAACAGCTCGCACATATATTTATACGGGTATCTGCCTGCAACGTAATGAATATCAATAATGATACTTTTTTTGTTGTCACGCCGTGTTCATTCGCGGTGCGTGCACAAGAAAATTGCATGATGGACATGACAACATCTGTGCTCTGACTGTTAACGTCAAGTCCCCTGATAAAGTCTTGTAAGATGATACTTACCCTGAATGTTCCAGCTGGAGCTTCGTCTTCCCAGCGCGTAAGGTGTTCAGGCTGCTCTGAACTGGTCTGAGTGTGCGCATGCGCAACATTATCAGTAGCGGATGGGGGAATCCAGTGACATAGCCTAGATGACACGTGACCGCACACTGCGTATTTTTTTACTGTTCACGATTGATGCTGTTACAGGTTTTTATAATGCATAATTTTGATGTATGTAAATCTTAATAATCAAATGTTTTCATATTTCAATATATATAAAGTGTTTGTGTGTCATGTCAAAAAGGTTTTTACTGTGTTTTATTGTTTTGTAGTTTGACTGAGATTACAATGAGATTGGAATGCACAATGAAAAACATGATTCTTGGAAATTGTTAAAAACAGAGAGGTATGTATATAACAGTTTTATATAATGCATAATTTTAATACATTTTAATAAAAATAAAATTGTTAAACCATGAATATAATGATACATTAATATATTCTTTATTATTAATATATACATATATAGTTGTTTACAATATTACAATAAGTTTATTACAATATATATATAACAGATTTTTATAATATAATTTGTATATATATATAGTAAAAATGTTAAACCATAAATATATTAATATATTATTTTATTCTTTATTATTAATATATATATATATATATATATATATATATATATATATACCGTATAAGTATATTATGAATACTGAAATATGAAATCATTTGATTGGCAAGATTCGTTTTTTTATTTACAATATTCTGTATTATTTACTGGAAATACTATTATATATGTAAATCGTAATAAAATAAAGTAAATATAAATTTTACTAATAAAGCAATCAGAAATTTTTGGGTATGTTTTTTTTTGTTACTATATTTCACTATAAAATACAGACAATCAGATCAGATTTTGGCTATATTTGAGAAAAATAGAAAAGCGTGCAGAAATCTTGCTGCAAATCTTGCTGCAAAACGTTTCTCTGGGAGCAATTTCATAGCATGGAGACAAAAATAATTATTTACACACACATGTGAAAATTAGATTTTATTTATAAGCATTCTGTTTATTGGTGAAATAACTAATTAGGCTTTGTGGAGTGCAGCAAGCTTTTTAGGTAATTCCTCGGTGAAAAAGAGTAGCCTGTCCTTCTTTAGACCCTGTCCCTCAGTTTGCTGCAATCCCAGGTTCATGTATTTATTAGACTTGTCATATACAGGCCAGTGCACCAGATTGGGACCATTTGGTAAGCTGTGGAAATAATAATTTAATAAATAAAGGATCATCAACTAATGCTCTGTCCAGCAACTGATGTACCACTTACCCAGTACGAATAAAGTTAGCCCAGTATGCCATGACAGTTCTGCATAGTTGGTTTTCCTCCTCAGTGAGTGGTTCTGTAGATGATAAAAACTTGATATCCATAACCACATCACCAATTTGTGATTACAATTTTTACTTTTGTTTCAGTCATGTGCAGTTTCAAACCCCTGCCATTGTAAACGGTCCAGTCAAACAAGGTCTTAGATCTACATACCCACTTTGATATGGCCATCCCAAAAACAGGCTCCAAACACAAATCCAAGCTCATCACCATGGTCAGCTTTCACAAAGCTGGGTCTGAGGTCTTTAAATATACTGGGTCGATGCTGGAACTCATACATATATACAGGCACTCCAGCATCTGTGAAGTTAGAACAAAGGACGATGCAAAATAAAAAAGCAAACCAAAAGGAAAACATCAGTGATGTTGACATCAGTGTAACCAACCTCTGTGGTAAGATGCAACCGTAATGGAAGGAATCACCACAAAAAGATCCCCCAGCATCTCAGTAAATGCATCACGAATCTCTTCTGGAGTTTTAGCATTTTTTAGGTATTCTTCTGCTATGATTTCATTGACTCCAGACTTCTACAATGACAGAATGAAGGATTACACAGTCTCCTAAATGCTGTTTTGTACTCTGTTCACTAGAGGGAGACAAATACTAACAAATTAGCCAGACTGAATAAATCCACGTAAATGTATTTGCATTTTATCTCTGTTTTAGCTTCTAAACCACTACAAATGATCTGGAAAGAAAGAAGAAGAGAAGTTGAGTTTTACTCCATCTTTGTAAAAAAGGTCCAAATTTTGCTTCACTGATTTTTTGTCCATCCCATTTACCCAGTCTGCTGGGACTAAGGCCTGAAAAAAAAGAGCACATGCATTATTATTTAAAAATAGTCATAAACGTTCATAGACTTTTTGTTTAATTTTACCATTCTATACAAAAATGTCTGATACTTGCCTGAGCGAGCATCCATCCAAATTCATGGTTTGTTGTTCCGACAAGAATTGAAACTTTCTGAAAGTCTTTGCTCTTAAGTAACTCCTCTGGTTGAGCTTTAATAAATTCCCCATCAACTGTTGCTCCAGGGAAAATGTGTTGCTAAGAAAATCATTTGGTCTAAGAAATTATTTCATACTCTTTCCAAGCTGCATTGCATTTCTTTCATGAACTGTTAGAAAGCATCTATTTTCAAATTCATTGCTCCTACCTTTTTAGCTGCATTGATGATTTGTTCCTCAGTCAGTTCTTTTATGCATTTGGTTAGCACTTCATTAGAGCTGGAGTCACATTCAGTAACATTTGCTACAGTCTGGTCAAACACATCAGACAGTAAGCTTTTTCTGAACATGGACAGTAGCCCCTTTCACACATACAGTCTTTACTAATAAATTACCAGTTAATTACCGTTAAGAGATCATGCGTGAACAGGATCCTTTAAAAAATAGCCTACCGGTAAATTCGTTCTGGCAATTTACTGTTGGGGATTTGTCATGTCACGTCGTTTTTATTATGAACACACTGGTTTGTAGTGCAAACAGTTTACACATAGTTATTCTTCGCCATTTCCCTATAGCGGCTAGTGCACCAGAATTTTTATATTTGCATAAGTAGATTACATCTAAGTAAATGCAAAGACTCGAATAGATGCGAATTTACGCAAGGCGATGCGAATGAAATTGGGTCGACGAGGTTGGCGATATCACATCTTCTTCGCAAGTTGAAAAATTTCAACAAGCGGAAAATTAACGTGACGCCGGGGTTGCCAGGTTTTCACAACAAAACCCGCCCAATTGCTTCTCAAAACTTGCCCATTTGCGTTTCGAGGGGGGTTCCTCGGTAAAAATCGCGTTCCGGGGGGTAAAATACACGTTTTACGGCGGGGTTCCTCCAGTACAATTAGCATTCCATAGGCTAAATATCACACTATTGGGGGCACTTCAACCCGCGGACATGAAAAACAACCCGCGATAAGAGTGTTGAAGTAGCCCAAATCCACGGGAAAACCGCGGACTTGGCAACACTGCATGACGCATTGTCACACGCCAATCAGTAAAGACTTTAGGTGTGTTCGCCTTAACGCAGGGCTGCGCAGCTCACTTGGAGCTGTACATGCCGGTTAGAAATTTTGTCCGACTTGAGGCGGCGCCGACGCCTCGTGACTGTCACGTGTGTCATCAAAGTACCGCGATAGCGATTCGAGAGCAGCCGACTGACTCAGCCGGCGCAGTTTCTTCAGAGCGGCTGCAGGAGCTCTGATGATCACATGGCTGTTTCACGATTGGCCAGATTCACCGCATGACAACGATCAGGTTTGTTTTGGGTTTATTCTAACATCCTCAAGTCCGATAATGCTCAAAAATCTGTGTTTTTAGAACAGTAAATGTGTTTTTACTGTAGTTGCAATGTTATATTGAGTCACATTTATTCATAAAACACTGATTAAAGCATATATAACCCCACTTTATTAGTATTTAAATAGTATATGTTTATGTTGATCATTATTCTTGTTCAGATGGCGCTGTTTTAAGCAGTATATGAAACGTGTTTCAGTTGCTCATGAAAACGCTTTTGACAAGTCTGTGTATTTGATAAATATTGCATTTAATTCACTTCATCTGTGATGGAGCATGCAAACACCGCGAGAGCGTCACTAACGATAGCAGAAAGTGTCCGACTTGACAGCTCCGTTTTCAACTCCGCCCGCGACTGCTCTCGGTTATTATTGCGCGTCTAACAGTGGCGGCTCCTCAAAATTGAATTTAAAGTTAGTTAGAGTAAGTACCTAAATTAAATTGTTTGGGAGCCAGACAGGGCAAAAAAAAAAAATAGATTCATTCTAGTCGCTTTTAGTCGCTTTCACTCGCTTTCAAGTACCATTCTCCACATGTGTATTTTTCCTTCCGCTTCCCGCACACTGCCGTTTTGCCTTTCTCTTTTATATAGTTTATGCCATTTCCTCGCAATTTGCAGGGAAGGTTCATTTCCATATCGCCACTACACAACTCAAGTCCAGCTTGGGGTTGTTTTGGTGTGCACACAGCATAACCCAGCCAACATTTGTATGTGGGGCCCATATGGGTATGAACTGGGCTGAAAAATGGGCCCCATATAGGATTGTCCGCGGGTTCCGTAATGGCCCCATGTTAACTGCCCACATGGATTTCATATAGGATTGAACTTGTCACAAAGTGGGACCCAACTGGGCAACATGCACAAGACCCATCTTGGTCCCAGCTTTAACCCAGCTAACATTTAATTGTGGGGCCCATGTGGGTTTGACATGGGCTGAAAAATGGGCTCTATATGGGATTGTCCGTGGGTTTCATAATGGCCCCATGCCAATTGCCCACATGGATTCCATATGGGACTGCACTTGCCACTTGGTGGGACCCAACTGGGAAACATTTGCAGGACCCATCTCGGTCCCAGCTTTAACCCAGCTAATATTTGATTGTGGGGCCCATGTGGGTTTGACATGGGCTGAAAAATGGGCTCTATATGGGATTGTCCGTGGGTTCCATAATGGCCCCATGCCAATTGCCCACATGGGTTTCATGTGGGATTACACTTGCCAACAGGTGGGCCCCAACTGGGCAACATGCAAAAGACCCATCTTGGCCCCATCTTTACTACATGGGCTGAAATATGGGTTTTAAGTGGGTTTGTCCACGGGTTCCATGTTGGCCTCATGCAACATACCCATGTGGGTTTTATGCAGGATTTACCTGGGCTTTAGGTGGGGCCCATCTAGGGATAACATGCAAAACCCATATGGGTTCCATTTAAATATGGGTTTTACATGGGTTTGTCCACGGGTTCCATGTTGGCCCCATGCAACTTATCCAATGTGGGTTTTATGTAGGATTTCACTGGGCATTAGGTGGGGCCCATCTAGGGAACATATGCAAAACCCATCTGGGTTCCATCTAAATATGGGTTTTACATGGGTTTGTCCACGGGTTTCATGTTGGCCCCATGCAATTTACCAGTGTGGGTTTTATGCAGGATTTACCTGGGTTTAAGGTGGGGCCCAACTATGAAACATACACAAAACCTACCTAGGTCCCATCTTCAAACTCTATGTGGGAACTACATGGGATAAAGTATGGTTTGCAAGTGGTATTAAAAAAAAGTTTTAAAGTTTTAAAGCATTAGCATTCAGCAGTACACAGTGAGATTGAAATCTTTTCAAATCTCAATTTTATTGAAACTACTCATCATATGCTATATTCTGATACCTAACTGTTAAAATCATTTAATTGGTAAAGTTAACAAACTGAAAGCTTTGAACATTTGCACATAGAAAACAGAGACAGTAAGAAACAGCAGCAGCAACTATACATTTTTCAGTACTGCTTACACTGCAGACAGACATTTGTGCATTCTAGACACCCTCAGTCCTCCTCTGTCTCTTGTCCCAGTAAACCATTTTGAGAGTTCCCTCTCAGATTTTTGCTGGTTGATCTTTGACATCAGTGCAGTCTTCTTAACAGCCTCTGCAAAACAAATATATTTAAAAATAGGACATTTTTAAATTTTTCAGGAGGATGAGGTATGAAGATGCTGCCCTCCACTACAGTAAGGAAAACAACACAGTAAAAGCAAAGGGGCTTGTTTACAGGCTATTCCAATAACCTTTCTACAATATGTTTAGTAAACATGAAATATTATGTTACTTACACATGTTAAAATACTACAAAATAATAACTTTTACTTGGAGCAACTCAAGGGCGAGTAAATGACGACAGATTTTTTTGTTTTTGTCAACTATTCCTTTAAGAGTGTCAGTTTTAATAACTTAAATTAGAGCTGCATGATTTTGATATATAGAGAATCCCATTTTTGTTTAGATTCAAACAGATATCAAGATTCTGAACATCGAACTAAAAATAAAGTGTAATTTATTAGAAGTTCTGTACTAGAAATACTATGACTGGAGTCTATTTAAAATGTTTAATCTTGAATGATTTTTTTATTATTGTATAAATTAATGATTAAATGACTCTAAATGAATATATGTTGTTTCATTACTGGATGAATCTGTGTTTTTTTAATGAATCTCTTGAATGATTCAATGACAAATACATGTGTTTAACAGTCACTTGTCAGCACCTACTGGTGTAATATCACTGATATAATCTTTATCTGAATTGTCAACTTTGTTTCAAATGATTTGCTCTATTTTGATAGCTACTGTAGACATCAGTGATTATATCCAAACTAAACTTTTATCCCAGTACTTCTTCAATCATTTAAATAATTCTAACAGAAAAAACGATAGGTGTTGTTCAAAAAGGTTGACACTGTTTTATTCCTACACATGACAACTGCCCTCTCTTTCTGGATCAGTAGGTACATTGACATGAAGCACTGTATTGCAAAAAAGCTCCATGTAAACAACTCAATCGAAATAAAAATGCTCAAACCGATTACGATTTCAATTACTTTAGAAAGGTAGGACAAATCTTTTCTAATCCATTACAAAGGACATGTAAACACTTGATCAAATTGATAACTGAACTAGAAAAGTTTTGCGCATGTGTAATGAAGTAGAAATGACATATGATGCACAAAATGAGCTGATGTTGTTGTAATATTATATTAAAGAACATAATAAATGACTGCAATGTCAATCAAAAATTCTCTTTCTACTTATCAACTGTGAAGTGGTATAAGACAACATTGTCCAAGGGACCGTTTCAGACTCTGATTTGCAGACACCTTGTTTTAAGCATGAGAAAGGGTGTTTTTATTGCTTGGTTATATAGCAGCACAACACAAAGCTTTGTGGCTCGTAATCAGGAATCGAAAAAGATAAGATGTTAAGTTTGCTTTTTAAAACAAATTGATGGTTACACTAGGCAAAGCTTGTGTTCACATCTGTTAAGATAGTTGTCTACGTCTCCTACGATTAAAATTAATGGCTAGTGCGTTGGCTGCGACATACGTAAACCTATCAACATCCATCGCCATGACTTATCGTGAGATGAAAAAAATTACATTTTAGTCTCATAACATTGGTTAATGAAACTGCTGTAATTTCGCAACATTGTTTTATCAACAACATCGCAAAAGTTTTGTGCAAATCCGTAATGGAAATGCACCTAGTGTACTTTCTATACTGGATCCGGCGCGGCACGGCACGGCACAATAAATCCCAGCTGGCAAACTGATGCCTTGTTTTATTTATGATGTACTGACAAAGTTTAAAGGGGTCATTGGGTGCCCATTTTCCACAAGTTTATATGATTCTTTAGGGTCTTAATGAGAAGTCTTTAACATACTTTGGTTAAAATTTCTCAGTGGTAGTGTAAAAAAAACCCCACCCATTTTACCATCAGCCCTTTATAGAGTGAGCCATTCTGTTCCATGTTCCTTTAAACGCTAATGAGCTCTGCCACCCCGCCTCTATCTCCTGTGGGGCGACGATCAGTAATGTTTACTTTAGCCGCATTTAACCGCAAAACTTGCTAACTAGCACATTATTAAGAAAAGGCTAATTGCAAAGATGCATAAGAAACACCCATATACTCACTTCTGCTGTAGGTGAAACTAGATTACAAATGATTCGCGTGAACATAGACGCATTTATTTAGGCTGCCGGGCACATTTCCTTCAAAAACAAAAGTAATGTTAATCCTCTGCATCTCAGATGTCGGGAGTAAATGATGAGTGCTACTATGTGCATTACTGCATCCAACAATAGAACACCTCAATTGCTCAATCGGAGATTCCCCTGCACTGGAGTCGAAACAATAATGGTGGTCGGACTGTTCTCAGCGCTCACTTGGCTCAGTTAGGGTGGGTTTAAGTTAAGACTGTCATGTCAATCAACTATCATGGAAGTGGCCTTGGTCCGTGTGACATCACACCGACAAGACACTGACAATGACCATATTTGAAAAAAGGCATATTACTTGGATTACATTGGATTTTTCCCTTAATTAAGATTTAAAAAATTCCACTGTGTAAATTTATATCATTATAGGGTGGTTGTGTACACACACTGTCAACACACATTTATGTTCAAACTTGTAAAAATAGGTTTTGCATCCGATGACGCCTTTAAATGATTTTCAATGGTCGCTTGGCCACATCTAGTGTAGACAGACTTTAGCTGTCACGCCATGACAACTGTCACCTCTGTGTTAGTCATTTACGAATAAGATTAAGTGGGGTTTGGATCGAGATTATGAACTTTAATTGATTAATCGTGCAGCTCTAATTTCTGATAATATATGTGTCTCTATCTATTTATGATAATATTTGAAGAGAAACATTACACTTTTAATTCAGAATCATAACTATACATTGTATCAAAGGTATAGTTCACTCAAAAATGAAAATTGTCATCATTTATTCACCCTTATGTTGTTCCAAACGTTGGTAACTAAACAGTTGATGGGCCCCAATGATTTCCATAATATTTTTTTCCTACTATAAAAGTTAATGGCTACTATGAACTGTTTAGTTATCAACATTCTTCAAAAAATCTTTTTGTCTTCAACAGAAGAAAGAAATTCATACAGGTTTGGAAAAACATAAGGGTGATGAAGGGTAAATGATGCCAGAACTTTCATTTTGGGGTGAACGTTCCTTACCAGAAGTGAGAGTGCAATGTAGCAGATAAAGGACAATCCTCCTCCAAATTGGCAGTGATCAGCTGGGTCCTTGGTGAATCTGTAGTGGGGTGGGCCCGATGAGTCCTTAAAAAGAATAATTTCTTTTTTTACCATTCCTTTACAATCTTAAACAAAACATATTTAAATTGTACTGAAACTTGCCATTATAAGCCATTTAGGCAAACAAACTGTCAGCTTTGAAACTGTTAGTTATGATCGAAACATGAACCTAATGCATAACAATACCATCAGAAAAATGTGAATCCCCAAAAGAAAGACAAAGAGGATTCACAAAAAAATTGACTCTTCCCGTAGATATCATAGCAAGGTAAATATAACTGTATCTTAAAACAGCTGTATCTTAAAAAAATTTGTACACCACAATTAAATCTACCATAATATAATTTTACCTGCAGTTGCATTTATCCTGATATGACACATCTGAAGGCTGTGATGTTCTCCAGTGAATAAAATAAAGGACTGAAGATGGTGACAAGTTCTATTTCCTTTTCTTTGGGCCACCTCAGAAAAAGAAAGACAACAGGGAAAAAAAGTTACTCAGATTTTCTATCACCAGTGGAGGAAATGTGTTACAAATGTATTTATAATGATTATAATCATAATTCAGGTCTGGAAACAATGGTTAAAACTGATTAACATTTTACTGTAGTCTCTGTATTGGGTGCCTGTTTTCCCTGAAAAACGTGTGCTTGATCTAAAAATGTGAACCAATATCTTATCATTAGAAGTTATCAGTATTTGAAGAGGGGAAGTAAAAATATATACTCAGAAACGGTCATCTACACAAACATAACACTCTCATACAACACTTCAACTCTCCTGTATATTCCAGTGTTTTTGAGTGTGAATTACAGTTTAATCACTTACTTCACCTATTCCAGTGCTCCTTTACTTCTCATGCGTTTGAGTTTTAAACTAAACATTAATACACACAAACACACACCAACTTCCCCTGGTGAAAAAACAGCATATGCTGGTTAGGTATGTTTTGATGCTGGTTTTTGCTGGTCATGTTGCTGGTCAAGGACCAGCATGAACCAGCAAATGACCAGCAAAAACAAGCATCAAAACATACCTACCAGCATATGTAAACACTAATTTACACTGAAATACGTGCTAATATCACCAGCGCGCTAATATGCTAATCGCGATTAACCTCTCCCTTTAATTTCCTCTCACTCATATTCATTAACTGTGGGTACAAATCATAACTTTATGATGGTTTGACTGAAAAATGTTTTGTTACCTGACATCGCCATATGTTTTCGGGATCTCACACATCCAGTCTGCCCCTTCTTCCGTGTTCACATTCCAGCTTCTGTTCTCCATTGACATCTCACAGTTCAAATTAGTTTACAATAAGAATGTAACAGGCACAATTAGCCTTTTTCACAAAAATCGGAAGTGACGTCAGCGCAGGGTAAAGTCAGTTCCGCTACAGGTCTGTGCCTATTATATTAATATGCTCTTGTCTCAAATAATGCCTTTTACCTTTTCTTTTTTGTCTGCTTTCCAAGTTGTTATATAATCAACAAAGAAACAACATTTTACTTGTTTGTAATTTATATGGGCACTCAGACCGATACTCGTCAATATAATATATGCGCAACATAGCGCCAGCTATAGTTTCTGTTCTCCATCTCCGGTATATTTAAGCGTATTTTCTCAATTTACTCAGTCATTTCCCTCGAATCACTACATCATGGTAAATTATGACAGCGTTTATATCCAAATGCACATTTCCCCAAGAATAAATGAAACAATTCTGAGTCCGGATGATGCATAAACTCAATACAACAACGTAATCCAGATCCAAAAGGAATAAAGCCATTAATCGGAGTCATGTCTTATTTAGTATTATATTATTTTATTATGTATATCCCTGGGCACATTATGCAAAGTACATTTACACCCTAAAGTTAATAATGCAAAGGAGAGCAAGTAGAAAATACAATATTACTTTCATAATAATAATAATAACAATATTAATCGCGAAAAACAATGATGTGAAGAGTCATAATGCACAGCCAGCACCAAATAGACAGTACGGCAAAACTTAAAACTGTACTGTATTATAAGTGCTAACATTCATAATTAAATAAACATAGTATTTGTGATGACCAGACGCTGACACAAAGTTCTTGAATAAATGTTTGCTATTTTTAGAGTAAAACACCGGTATATATCATAGTATCATAGTATCTATTTTGTAAAAATAGACTTTGATTCCCGAACTTACTCTTGTTCAGTACGGCCGCTGCTGTCACCGGAAAAACGTTTACCCTGCAAGCGCCAATCCGGAAGCCAGAAACACGGAAGTGTGAAAAAGGCTAATCAGGAACTGAGCGCGTAATCTTGCGGATCAGTAGCAGCACATCACCAAACTGATTAGTATATTTTCAAACTGCACTAGTAAAAGGCGCGCGAGGCTGTCATTGGCCAGTTTGGTGAATGACAGTCACATTAACCAATCCTGATGAACGCAACAGGTGAAACAACCAATAGAAATTGTTTCAGAGTGGTAATGGAAAATAAACTTTTTTTTAACAAACGTGTGTGTATTTAGTTTTATTTTTTTGGTCAAACAGGGTTTTCAGGGTTCTCAGTGTATGAATAAAAATGTAATAGTGATATGTAAAAGTCCACACAGAAGCTCACTGCTCTTTTGAGATTAAAACTGTATCTATTATAATTATTGTTACTAAGGCTAATAATTAAAATTATACATATACATTTGGATTTTGAAGAGGTGTTTTGATCAAAATATCGTAAAATGCTAATAAATAAAATGTTAATAATCATAATTATTCAAAAGCCAGATATTTCTTGTTACAGACATGACATTTATTCAACATTATTTTTATTATTATTATTTTTATTTATTTATTTTTTTTTAAAGATTTTTTTGTTAAAAACAAATTTGAATGATTTAGCATTATACATTATCGATTTGTGTCAATGTTAAAACAGCAGCTGACATTATTTCAATCATATTTCATCTTTGAAGGTCGGTCATGTGCCAACTAGACTGAAAAGAAAAGTCTGTACTGTTGGTTCAAAAAGAAAACTGAACACAAAACACAATATGCTAACTGAATGAAACAGCACTTTATTCTGAACCCCTGTATCATATGCTGCAAATACGATTTCTGGATATACATTGGATTTTTCCCATCAGAAACATAAATGTCCATTCTGTCTTTCTTCTGTCTGTCCACTGACATTTGTTAAGACATTTGCTTTAAACATTACAGTGTTTACAATAACTTTTGTTAACTCTAAAATACATAAATCCACTTTACCAGCTAAATTACTATTAATAGAAATGCCATGCTACCGCACAAATGGAAGTTCAAAGACAATATTTTAAAAATGGTGAATAAGGTCAATACTGTACACACATAGATCCCAAACTCCACCTAGTACCTATATGTGTACTACCTAGGGCCCATGCAGTCAGCCTATATGGGGCTGATTATGTTTGCTCATGTCCCCTATTGGATAACCAGACATGGCACTACCTGGGGACACATTCAGCACATGATTTCTAAATTGCCTAAAATAACCAGGTGTTGGTTGTTTTCACTGTGCTGATTGATTATTGTACAACATCAAAGTACCGCAAGAGCTATGCAGAGCAGAGCAGATGCTCCATCCTTTCAAATCATTCTCGCGGTACTTTGTTGTCATGCAATGATCCATTGCCGCAGCACAAGCAACCAACCTGGTTAATTTAAGCAATATAGAAATCCTGTGCAGAATATGTCCCCAGAAAGCGGCACGTTTGGTCACCCTACCACATGATGGGAAGATCACTACCCCATATGTATTTCCCCATTCACAACCCATACAGTGCTTACCCATGTGGGTACTACCTTGAGCCCATGTAGCCAACCTATAAAGGACTGATTGTGTATGCCCATGTCTGACCCATATAGTTTGGCAAGAGGGCCCTACACGTCTTTCACTGTTCAGAACCCATACAAAGATTACTTATGTGGGTACTACCTTGGGCCCATGTAGGCAGCCCATATGGGATTGATTGTGTTTACCCATGTTCTACCTATATGGTTTGACCAAGAGGGCCCCATATGTGTTTCCCCATTCAGAACCCATATAGAGGTAGCCTTTGTGGGTACTACCTTGGGCCCATGCAGGCAGC
The DNA here is from genome assembly GCA_012976165.1 of Labeo catla. Taxonomy (NCBI): domain Eukaryota; kingdom Metazoa; phylum Chordata; class Actinopteri; order Cypriniformes; family Cyprinidae; genus Labeo; species Labeo catla. The sequence continues at coordinate 613,004 of VONZ01000187.1, forward strand.
CTATATGGGACTGATTGTGTCTGCCCATTTTTTACCCATATGGTTTGACCAAGAGGGCCCCATATGTGTTTCCCCATTCAGAACCCATATAGAGGTAGCCTTTGTGGGTACTACCTTGGGCCCATGCAGGCAGCCTATATGGGACTGATTGTGTTTGCCCATGTTTTACCCATATGGTTTGAGCAAGAGGGCCCCATATGTGTTTCCCCGTTCAGAACCCATATAGAGGTAGCCTTTGTGGGTACTACCTTGGGCCCATGCAGGCAGCCTATATGGGACTGATTGTGTCTGCCCATTTTTTACCCATATGGTTTGACCAAGAGGGCCCCATATGTGTTTCCCCATTCAGAACCCATATAGAGGTAGCCTTTGTGGGTACTACCTTGGGCCCATGTAGGAAGCCTATATGGGACTGATTGTGTCTGCCCATTTTTTACCCATATGGTTTGACCAAGAGGGCCCCATATGTGTTTCCCCATTCAGAACCCATATAGAGGTAGCCTTTGTGGGTACTACCTTGGGCCCATGCAGGCAGCCTATATGGGACTGATTGTGTTTGCCCATTTTTTACCCATATGGTTTGACCAAGAGGGCCCCATATGTGTTTCCCCATTCAGAACCCATATAGAGGTAGCCTTTGTGGGTACTACCTTGGGCCCATGCAGGCAGCCTATATGAGACTGATTGTGTTTGCCCATGTTTTACCCATATGGTTTGACCAAGAGGGCCCCATATGTGTTTCCCCATTCAGAACCCATATAGAGGTAGCCTTTGTGGGTCCCGCCTTGGGCCAGTGTAGGTAGCCTATTGGGACTGATTGTGTCTGCCCATATTTTACCCATATGGTTTGACCAAGAGGGCCCCATATGTGTTTCCCCATTCAGAACCCATATAGAGGTAGCCTTTGTGGGTACTACCTTGGGCCCATGTAGGCAGCCTATATGAGACTAATTGTGTTTGCCCATGTTTTACCCATATGGTTTGACCAAGAGGGCCCCATATGTGTTTCCCCATTCTGAGCCCATATAGAGGTGGCCTATGTGGGTACTACCTTGGGCCAGTGTAGGTAGCCTATATGGGATTAATTGTGTTTTCCCATGTCTAACCCATTTGTTAAACTCATATGGGCCCCATTTGTGTTGCCCATTTCGAGCCCAAGCACTCATTTCCCATTTGTGACCCAACTAGGTCCCACATAGGGAGCCCATCTGTTTTTGCCCGTGTGGGACCTACTTAGCTGACCCAAGTGGGCCCCAGATAAGATGCCTATTTTGGGACCATGCCCACTTGGTACCCATGTAGACCCAGCAGAAACCATGTGGGCCCCACATATACATGTTGGTTGGGTCTTTCTGCTTAACTTCACTCACAGCTACTCCTTAATCCTCCTTTTGGCACGGTCGCCCATTTGCACAGAGATGAAGAGATCCTCTTCAAATCAGAATAAACTGTAAATATAATCTGCAGCAAACATCCAAGTACCACAATTTGCTCAAAGACGCAAAGGGCCCTGCGTTCAGGAAACTTCTAAACCTTCAGATTGCAACGACCTGCAGAAATGTCAGCTTTGCAGTTATGAAGATCAGAGACTTTTGCCTAAGTCTCCTGCTTCTCAGATGTTTCTCCTAAGAAAAAAAAAATATCCTTCTAGAGTTTCAGATATTTGAAATATCTCAAACTGTGCTCATAGTTGCAATATGCATTCAATAGGAACTACTGAAAGTAGAAATCTGAAAAAGAAGAAGATAAAAAAAAAAAAACAACGGAGACATCAATTACATCTTCAGTGCTTTGAAAAGTGCAGTCTTTGCACAAACGTGTTCATGCCCAACCAAGCCCGGATTAACCATACGGGCAACTGGGCAATTGCCCAGGGGCCCACGACATCTAAAGGGCCCAGGACAGCAAGGGCACGAGCAAAATACTGTATCTGTAATCTCCCGCTTTATATTTAACAAAGTGTCCACCCGGGCTTTTGCGCTGCACAGAGATATGCTGCGCTGCCTATGACTTTGAACATGAGTTGAGAGCGGTTGAGAGTCAGTCTCATGCGGACTGACCAATGAAGAGAGGGCCTCAAGTTAAGACCCTCTCCTCATTGGTCAGTCCGCATGAGGTGGGTCAAAGCTTACGCCGAGCCCGAGCGCGTTACGTGACGTCAGGCGTTGCTACAACAGAAAAAAAAATCAGACACAATGGAGAAGCTAAGTGGGAGCGCGAAGCGAAAATTAAAAAAAGGAAAAGGACATCAGAAACGCTGAAAATTTAAAGTATATACCTATATACTCAAATTCAAACATGCACTTCCTCATTATTTAGGACTAAAGTTGTGTGTTTTGCCAGTTTATATAGCATTTATTTTATCTTGTCTTCTTCAGAGAAATTGTTTTGTGTATTTAGTATTGTGTAGTGTATTTATGTAGCACTAAAATGTTTAACTGGTTAATTGTGCTATAACATGTTGTTGTTCTATTTTAAAATAAGTTAAATGAGCTTAGGATCAAAATGTTTATGATCAAATAGTGATACTGCATTTTATTATTTATTTTTTCCTTGAGGTGCCAGCTTTATGAAAATGCTGTAAATTGTTGTGGAGGGATAACTGGCAGATTTCAAATTGTTTGTGTTGGACTAATAACTTGATTGCCTTGTCTTCTGTGATAGCTCTATCAATTCCATACATTTCTATTGGGAATAAGTGTTGTTAAATAAACGATGGTTTGAAAGTGGTTGCTTATCTATTCATTTTTTGTGAAAATGGAGGATACTTCCCTCCCTCTCAATGTAGTGGGTCAATTTTACCAGATTATACACAGATGCTGATGTGTTTTGTTTTCATAGCATCATATGTGAGTGAATGTCTTTGATAGGGGACATAGTAGTGCATTTGTAGTTCTATGAGCATTTAAATATTTGTAAATCAAAATATGATGACAGTTAGGATTTGAAGTATTGAGTATATTTACTGTATATTACAGTAATATATTCTATATATGACCATATTATGGTGATCCTGGGGTCGTGATGATGGGGGCCTTGAATATTGTTGCCCAGGGTACAACAAAGTGTTAATCTGGCCCTGTGCCCAACCCTGTTCCTGGAGATCTACCTTCCTGCAAAGTTTAGTTTTAACCCTGATCAAACACACCTGTCTGTAATTATCAAGTGCTCATTCAGATCCTAATTAGTTGGTTCAGGTGTGTTTGATCAGGGTTGGAGCTGAACTCTGCAGGAAGGTAGATCTCCAGGAACGGGGTTGAGTATCCCTGCTCTAGGTGTATCTGTGTGGGGACGAGGTAAACTGTAAGCCACACCTGCGAGGAGCTCTGTGTGTTGTGTCGTTAGCTCTGTAATTAGCAGCTTGTCTGCGTGTGAACGCTGCGTGAGATTGTGGTCCTGTGTCTATTTTCTGAGTGATTGAGTTACTGGCATTTGAAAGTAAATGCATTTCACCTTGAATGATAAATGCATGCGAGCTAGTCGCTCTAAATTACAGATTTCTCCTATTACACTCCAATACTGCTGAAGACAGTTTTGAAGTGTTGCAACTTTAGATTCTATATAGCTTAAAAAGTGGTTCATAAGATGAAAGTGGCAAGTGATAAAATACATGTTTAAATGCATTTCTAAATAATGATACTTAAAATAGAACCCAGTGCTGCATTGCACAATGTTCTTCTTGGCCGGTAAGTAAAACATCCTGTAAATGTGCCTACACCAGTGGTTTTCAACAAGGAGGCTTGGGCCCAAGGTGGCCTCAAGATTATTTAAAATGAGTCCAAACTGGAATAACTGAAATAAGTTAAACAACTAAAAATAAAGAAATGTAATTCACCACTTCAAGAACAACTCTTTTTATCTTTGAATAACCAGGGTTCGCACTGCATATATGAGCCTAATTTTGTTTTTTAAATGTTTCCAAACCTGGAAAAGTCATGTCATTTGTTAAAATCGTGTAACTCCACTGGCATTTTTCTAATGAATCAACATGTTTCTAGTTATGCCAAGCTCTAAGATATTGCATCATGTAGAAACTGAGTTTTTTTATTTACTTAATTTATTTTTATTTTTATTAATTCTTATCCAGTACATCATGAACAAAAAAAAAATAATAATAAATAAATAAAATAAAATAAAATAATCAGGGGTTTTTGAATATTGTGGACAATGAAGTAAGAAGGTTTGAGAATTACATTGTAAAAATATTTTTAGATTTTTTTTTAATGTGATTAATATGTTAGCATCCAAATTAACTGGTTTCATTGAAGTCAAAATATTATTTAAAATGTATATTATTATTATTGATTTTATATTATTATTATTATTATTATTATTATTATTATTAATATTGTTATTTAAAGTCAGGTAATGCCATGAAAAGAAATAGAAATAGATTCTTGGGGTAAACATTTTTGCTTTGTGTGCCAAATGTATTTTAACTTTAATTACTTGAGTTAACAGTTAAGAATTTATTTATTTATTTAAAATTAGGTAATGCAATGAAAAAAAAAAAAGATTCTTGGGGTAAATATTTTTGCCTTGAGAGCCAAATGTAGTTTAACTTCAACTTGAGTTAACAGTTATGTATGTATGTATTTATTTATTTATTTATTTACGTAATTACTTACTTCCTTATTTGTGTGTAATTCAAACAAACAATTCTTGAAATGGTTCACTGTTCAAAATATCAGTTTATAAATCAGTCCATGTGCAATCAAGTCTCAAGTCCATTCAATCAAGGATTGACAGAAATCAGTTCTATCTGCAGTTCAAAACCAAGCTGACAAACCCACCAAAATAGATAGTATAAAACAGCAATACCTATTTGTCTTGTCCAGTCAGTCAGACAAATCATCTGCTCTCCCCAGTTTGGACCATCAGCAGTTTTCTCTGTAACCATCCAGCAAACTTCCAAACGATGTCTGTATATCCCAAGGTAGAACATCTTTTGGTAGCAAATCTTCAAATCCCAAGGTATCCTGCTTAACGACAATCTACTCAAATTGTACAAAATATCCTTGTGGCCATTTTTTTGGAGTGCCATGTGCTTACCAAAACATCATGTGATTCAAAACACCATGTGACTCAAAATATCATGTGACTCACAAATATACAAGGCGTTAATTGTGCAATTATTTTTTATCAGTTTTACACATTAAAAATATTTAATTAATATTTAATTATATAATTAATGCTGCATTGTTTTTTTTCCTGGCATCCTTTGGCTAGCGTTACAGAATACTTTATGTACACGCTATCAAACATCAAACATGATAAGATGCCAAAGAGAACTTAATTTGGTACTGTGCTGCACCTCTCTGTAAACACCAGCATCCAACACGTGCACAGAAAGATGCTTCAGACAGCGCACCAGTAGCACATTAAGTCCAGACAAAAAACACACACAAGATTATGTCAAAATGCAAGTGACCTCTTAGACTTAAATGGGTCATAAGTGACCGCAATAAGTTGTGAGAAAATGTTTCAAATCAGCATCATGTGCCTTAGGTTTTAAAGTAACAAGACTGCTTTTAAAGTGTATAGTTTATGCATATTCAATATACTTCTTTTTTGACAAAAAATTAAAACAGCATATGGGTTTGGAATGACATCATGTGTAATAGCTATTCTTTGTATTCTTTTAAAGACACACACAAACACGTTTGTTTTTGTGAATTGTGGGGACTTTCCATAGACATATAGTTTTTATACTGACAAAACGATATTGTCTATCCCCTAACCCAACCCTAACCCTAAACCTACCCCTTACAGAAAACACGTTTGCATCGTTACACTTTCAGATAAACATCATTTACTATTTTTAATATTTTTTTTTTACATTGTGGGGACTGCAGGCCGGTCCCCACAATGTAGCAAGAACAAGTACACACACACACACATACACATAAGTACATATACACTACCAGTCAAAAGTTTTTGAACAGTGAGATTTTTAATGCTTTCATGTCAAAAACTTAAATTTTGAAATATTTTTACTATTCAAAATAACTGTTTTCTATTTGAATATATTTAAATTTATTTCTGTGATTTCAAAGCTGATTTTTTAGCATCATTGTTCAGGTCACAATTCTTCAGAAATCATTTGAATATTCTGATTTGCTGCTCAAAAACATTTATAATTATTATTATTATGTTGAAATGTTGAAAACAGCTTAGTGGATTTTTCAGGTTTCTTTGATGAATAGAAAGATCAGAAGAACAGCATTTATCTGAAATAGAAATCTTTTGTAACATTATAAATGTCTTTATCATCACTATTGATCAATTTAAAGCATCCTTGCTGAATAAAAGTATTTCTATAATTTCTCAAAAAAAAAAAAAAAGCCTGACAAGCTTTTGAATGGAATAGTGTATAATGCTACAAAATCTTTTTATTTCAGATAAATGCTGATCTTTGGATCTTTCTATTCATCCAAGAATTCTGAAAAAATGTACTCAATTGTTTTAAATATTAATAATAATAATAATAATAATAATAATAATAAATGTTTCTTGAACAGCAAATCAGCATATTAGAATGATTTCTGAATAATCATGTGACACTGTAGATTGGGGCAATGATGCTGAAATTTTTTTGATCACATGAAAAAAATACATTTTAAAATATATTAAAATAGCACAAATATTTCACAATATTACTGCTTTTGCTATATTGTGGATCAAATAAATGCAGGCTTGGTGAGCAAAAGAGAAAGAGAGAAAAAAAACATTAAAAATCTTACTGTTCAAAAACTTTTGACTGGTTGTGTATATATACATTTTTTTATAGAGTCATAGAGACCTTGACATTAATGTATAGGTGAGCTACTGGGGGTCTCAAAATGGCTTTCTAGACATACCCTGAGGCTATATGTTTTTGGAGTCAATAGGGCAAATAAATGCTCAGTTATCTGATCTATCTGCGATGGGTGAACCCCCGAATTACCTCTGGGCTGGTACAGAGCCAGGTGGAAGGTTCCAGAAAGCATTAGCTATTCTGCAACGGTTGAAGGTGCCAGGACCCAACCACTTTACTCACACAGGTAATGATGCGTGTTGTTTGCCCATGACTCCTGCCTGCCTCCTGCGATAAGAAAAAGGAAATGCCAAAAAGCCCTGCACACCTGAAAGAAAAAAAAAAGAAAAAAAAAACAGAGAAGAGAGAGGGAAGAGAGACACAAGATGAGGGAGGAAGCAAGAAAGGCGAGGATGGATGGACATGCTCGTTTCCGTTCAGCCTAGGATCTGTCAGCGCACCCCCACATGGAGAAAGAGTGAATGGTGTTGGTGGTAGAGCAAGGAGGTGAGAAAGCCAGAGAAGGAGAGATTTATTAGGTAAGAATGACTCTGAAACAAAATGAAGCGTGACTTCATAGAAAAAGCCTTAAAATGGGACTTGAAAGGGATAGTTCACCCAGAAATGAAATAGTGTCATCATTTATTTGCTCCAAAACCATGCATGTTTTTTTTTATCCTTGCAATTTTAGATCGTTGAGCCATTGAGTTGAATTTGTGAACCGGATCAGTTTGCTTTGTGAATGAATCATTTAGACCTGTTTAATGAAGCAGAACAACCAAAAATACCAATCCAGAAGAACAATTTGTTCACAAATCAGGTAACGCTGCTACTCTTTCATGAACTCATATGAAGATGATAAGGAGAGCAGTTCAGTTCTTCACACAAAGCTTTTTTATGGCTAGTAATGTATCATTCAGACTCATGTGGACTCCTTTGTTTTGTAAAAAAAAATAAGTCATACAGGTCTGAAGGTGAGTAAATTAAAACTTAATTTTCATTTTTGGGTGAACCATCCCTTTAAGACACACATTTAGAGTAAAGAAAGAGGGAAAAAGAGGGAAAATAGATGAGGGGAGAAAAAGACAGGTACATAGAAGGTGGTAAGGCAGATTAATGAATGAGCCTTTTCCCTCTGCAGTTCCGGCTCCAGACTGCCAGCAACCTTCCATCCGGGGGGCCATGTCTCTCTCGGCATGCCCACAAGAGAGGCGTCTGTGTGGGATGCAGCGCTGCCAGGCCCCCTGCTCAGCCTCTTCATCATCCACTTCAACCCCTGCACAGCTCTGGCAAGAAACCTCTTAAAGAAGAGATGGGAGGGAGAGCGGTAGGAGGGGCAGAGAAAACAGAAAAAGAAAAAGAAATACTTAAAGTCGATGTAGTGCTCACTCACAAACTTTCTGCTTCATGATCACTTTTCCATTACAGGGCGGCACAAGGTTATACATCAAAAGTTTGAATGTTTATTCATCTGATGAATGACTCTAAAAACCGCCTCTGTTTAGTCTCCGCTTCATCCGCTGAGAACTAATGTCAACATTTTTATTCTTTGTGACTGTGGTGCAGTTAGGGTTTGATAGATTGTTATGAACTGTGATCTATGGATGGTCCTTCAAATGAAGCATCGCTCCATGAACAACAGGTTTCTCACGTCTGAGATATGCTGTTAGAAATAATAGTACAGCTGTTGTAATAAAAGGGAACTAGGTGGGTAGTGTGTGAATATACAGTTGGCTATGCTAAATAAATTGATTTTATATATATGACTTCTTCTTGACTTGCTTGTACCATTATGTCTTTTTATGCTCCTTGTACCTGGAAACAATATCAGCATAAAATACATATAAAATCATTCTTTAGGAAATACAGTTTTATGCAAAAGTTTGGGAACTTCTTACAGAATCTGTGAAAATATGAATAATTTTAACAAAATAAGAGAGATCATTCAAAATGCATGTTATTTTCTGAAGAACAGTGCTCAGTTTAACTGTTCAGAACAAACACAAAACAAAAAACAGTCATAGATCATCCATGTAACCACACACAGTATTAAGAACCAAGGGTTCCCAAACTTTTGCAGGGGGTTATTTTAATAATTTCACCTGTTTTTTGTCCTGTGGACTATCTTTTATGTTCTTACTCAGGACAGTACTAAATAAAAAATAACATGCATTTTGTATGATCTCTCTTATTTTGTTAAAACTATTTACATTTTCACAGACTCTGCAAGGGGTTCTCAAACTTTTGCATGAAACTGCACATATGTACACTGATAAAATAAGATAATTCACACTGGCGAAGAACGTGTGCTTGGATATCCACCATTAACTTGTCAGGACTGATACAGCATTCAGCTTATTAAAGATTAACAGGGAGCAGCACTGGAATGCCAAGCTTTGTTGATTCACCTTGAACATAATGAGTTCATGTGAAATTACAGCCACAAAAACCGCTTTCCTTTCATAGCCACAACTTAATTTTTGAACAAACTCATATTCATGAAGGAGATGAATGCTGATTATGAGCACGTAGCCTGTTGTGTTGACCTCAGTAGAAGAATAAAAACACGGACTCAAAAACACTGTGTGACAATACCGAGCTGTAGGAGTGTCAAGGCTTGTGGGTTTTCAGAGAGGCCATGTTTCAAACAACAATACATGCCCATCACTAACAAAAATGAGTGCTACTTTATTATAACACCTCATAATGTAATCACATCCACTCAAAGTCTGTGAATGCCATTGAAAAGACTAAAAATACTGTCGCTGATTGAGTTCACCATGTCAGGCTGGTGAAAACCATAGTGAGTATATACATTTTATACAGAATTATGCCGTACCGGATTTTTCCAATTTGTGATTTCACAAACATCAACTGTTGAAATGTCATGGTTGACAAATTTATTTACGTACAAGTTTGACTAAAAATTGTCCTGTTTAAACAACAGCTTATGTGAGTAACTCAATGCTGTCTGAATGAGAAAATAGCAATGCCAAGCATAGTCTTTCATGAACAGCGCCTGTAACCATAGTGACAGCGACAATTAAGCAATATCACAAGAGTTTTGTTTTTGTCAGAATCATAAGAGAATCACAACCTTGCTGATTTTCAGACCAACAGCATGACTGTGAGAGTGATACAGAATTCATGTAATAGTTTAGTAAACAAAAATTTTGATTCAGTTTCTTTTTATGCAAATATGGTTTGCATGTTTTTGCTCTGCCAACATAAACAGTTTCAGCCACAGCAGAATCAACTGTTGCTCATATCTGAGCATCACAACAGTGGTGTTGAATTTCTAAATGAATCAATTTGGTTGAGTGAATTATTAAACCACTCACTGATATGCAGTCACTTTAGTTAAATTTCTGAATGAATCAGTATTGTTGAACAAATTGGTTGAGTGAATGATTCAAAGACTTTTCGGTTTATGAATGAACCTGCATTTTTTAAACAAATCATTAAAGGAGAACTCCACTTCCAGAACAACAATTTACAAATAATTTACTCACCCCCTTGTCATCCAAGATGTTCATGTCTTTCTGTCTTCAGTCATAAAGGAATTATGGTTTTTGAGGAAAGCATTTCAGGATTTTTCTCCATTCATTGGTGCACCGATTTTGAACTTCCAAAATGCAGTTTAAATGCGGCTTCAAAAGGCTCTAAACGATCCCAGCCTAGGAAGAAGGGTCTTATCTAGCGAAACGATCAGTATTTTTTTTCCAAAATAAAAATTTGTCCTGTTTGCAGTGTGATCAACGTTTGTGTAAGCAGTAGATGTGTTAGGGAAGTAACACATAATATTTTAATTATATTTTGCTAAAATGAATTTAATGACTCAAAAAAAAGACTCAAAGGTCCGAGTTGGTAAAATGATCCGAACCTACCATCACAACTACGAATCACGTAATCTTATTTTCTCCTATAAATTGAGAGGAAGACATCATTGTTCCTTTTTGTTTGTAAACAAACTTACTTGCACTTTCTTAGTCTTTGCGCATTTGTTTTGTAAACACTGGTTTCGACTTGGTTCAATAGTACGTAGCGTCGTGAATGCGCATCCCAGAGCCTGTGCTACAAGATTTTCCATTTTCCAAGTTCATCCACTCTTTCCTTCCCTGAGATAAGGGAATGAGTGTTGCGTCACTGACGCTACGGGTTACTGTAAACGAATCCACGGTACAATGATGTAAACAATGGACTTGGAGTTCTTACTGACACTGTCTGGAACTTCATTAAAAATAAAGTTCACTCTTTCTTTCCTAACGGTGGGATAGGAAGGAAGGCAATGCAAAGACTGCTTTTTTTTTTAAAAATTGTTTTCAGAGCCATCTTTATCGTTTGGTTTCTCTGTAGACCTGCACGTTTGCCTCTCTGGTAAACTCTATGCATCAATCGGTGGGCGGGGCTAAAAAGGCAGCGAGGTAGATCTTCTGCGGAGGGGGCACTTATGTACCTATTGTCATACAGTACAACATTCCAAAAGCTGTTGATTTAGCAGACTGTCTTCAATATAAGCTGTTTTTAGACTAATGACAAAGTTTTGAGTTCTGTAACTTACAAGATGTTTTCACAGTGCAATGTCCTCTTACATGTCAAGAGATCAAGGGAATTTTGGTTTCTCAGTTCATCACCCTTTTAAAATTAAAAAATAAAGGTGGAGGGATGCGGAAGAAATGTCATAGGAGTGAGTATATGTGTTTGTGCTTGTGTTGTCACTGACAGGGCAAGATGAACAAGCACTTCAGAACTCCATTTTGTTTACTGTTAGCAAAGAGTTCAAAAGTTTTGAGCTTTTTTGATGTCTTCTTTGAATATGTGAAGAACTCTGAGTTCTCCGTACTGTCAGTGTTCGGTGTGAATGATGACTCATTTGTACAGACGGTCATTTCACATGTAGGCAGCAATCACTGCCTGATGACCGCAGAATTATGAAACACTGCGAAACCACTAGAAACTCACTTAAAATACAGGCATCAACATCCATCTGTGAGGGATTTTAAAAACACACGCTGACGTACACTACCAAAACGCTCTACTTTGATCTGCAAATAACAACTTGTAGAAAATTGTTTTGGTTTATTATAATATTAGTCCCTGGAAAAACAACTATGAATGCATGCCAGAATTACTGGGCAAACCTGAATTATGACTCTAAGAGTTTCCATAGTGGCTAAATGTGGACCTCCTGAGGCAATGGCGAATAATAAGTAGCGGTGACATTGATGGATGGCCACTCCACAAGGATAGACACACCAATTGTTCTTGTGATAATGGTTTCTCCTGAAGTGGATTAATCAGACCATCAGATTCTTTTTATGTGAGTGCATACATGTCTCCATAAAAGATGTGGAATGAATATTAGACTCCAATCTAACACTCAAGACTTGGCAGTCTCTTAATAGAAAGAGTGGTTAAGGAGGTGTTACAAATGCTGTTGCCACTAAAACAATTACACAAATGTTTCTAAATATGTTTGCAGCCAAGGCCTACCAAATACAACGACACAGTCGATGTTTTATCCTTAATTTATACCATAAAGTAAAGCCATTTCATGTTAAACTAATGGAAATTTAATTATGGATTCTGGACGGTTATTTTCAGAAAGCATTTTAATAGTTCAGCTAATCAGTGCCTCTTTAACAGTTTAAATTAACTTTTTGTTCAGGATGACCTGCTTTGACAAACCTCAGCTCTGTCTGTCAAGTTGCGTTTGTGGTCATTCAGACTGAAGCAAGCATTCGAGAGCAAAGAAAGCACGCCGACACAACGTTCTTCGCGCTATAAATCTGACCTACCGAAACGCAAATACCAAACTGTCCTAATTTCCCTCGTGGCGTATCGTTTTTGATAGAGATATCAAATAAGATTACTGGATCAGTTCTTGCTCCTTGGTGTGTGATCACAAAATATGAGAGCTTTAGTGGGAGCATCAACCAGATTAACTGCAAAAGCTGTGGGAGTGATGTCCAATGGGGTTTTGGGCCCCAAACCAGAATCTCTGTTTCATCTGACTTCAGAGCAGAAGTATTACCTCTGTGTCTCAGAGACACGCTTTCAGCCACAACAGACTGAGTTCTTCATCTGTTCTCGCTGATATGTGGATTGATGTCCCTCGAGCGACATAAAAAGCACGAGCGAAAATCTCCTACTCAAGATTCCACATTGATACCTCATAAAAAATTAAGGGCCCCAAAATTAAACCCCGCACTACGCCACTGAGAATCTTCATCTAGCGCGAGTGGAGGCGTTGCTCTAATTGTTCAAGCTGATATCTATCTGATGGGTGGTCGCTACCACGGGGCAGGCGTGGAGGCTTTACACACGGGCTCGTGCGCAAACACAAACACACGCAGGGACTCCAGAGCGTGCCAGTATGATTCCAATCTCCCTCTTATCTCTGTTTGTTTTCATTTAGATCAGTATCTCAGCCACTGTGGCAGCCACTGTTATCTCCCGGGGGCTGTGCTGTTCTCTCCTCCTGTTCCACCATTTGGTTCTGTTCAGCTCCATCATATCCCGCTCCACAAAAGAGTCAGTTCATGTACTCGTCATGATAGGGATGCACCTTCTGTCAGCTTGATAAGTGGAATGGTGGTCTGTTAAAATCCGATGCCAGAGTTAGACTTTGAAGAGTCAATACAAACGTTGCGGATGAAGAAGTCAACGCTAAAATTAGAGCTCCAAAGCAATCAGAGTGTTTACGCTCAGGCGTGTTGGGTTGCCTTCCAGTCGCTTTACTGAATAGTCTCTGTTGCTGTACTAAAAAGCTTTGGCTTGCTTTTACATTTATGCTGCATTGAGATTGAGGCTGATAAAAAGATTGAGATTGATAAAAAGATCTCAAGAAGCAGTTTCTTTCACAGGAGACATAGAAAGGTCCTTTTGTATTGCAAGGATAAAATCACACACTCAGTCAGTCATTATTTATCGCAACCAGAAGTCAGAAAATATTGAGATTTATATGTCAGACAGAACAAAATGTTGTCGAATGGCTGTATCTCAGTAACTAGAAGGCTTTCAGTCCAATTACAAAGGCTTATTTTCTCTTGTAGTGGTTTTGTATATTGGTTTAAAGCACCTAGTTTGAGAACCTCTTGAAATTGTCTATATATGTATATATATATATATATATATATATTTTTTTTTATATATATATATATATATTTTTTTTTTTATAATTATTGCTAATTCTCTACTTCACAAAGCACACTGACATACAGTTAGGCAGTAAACTATTTGACAGTCAATTTTAACTGAAATATGCTTTCAGTGGCTTTCATAAATAAGTTCATGAAGTTGTCTTAAAAGTTATACATTTGTTTTATTATAACATATGTCGGCAAAAACAATGTCTGTACATTACCTTTTACATTGTTGTTGTGTCATGATTAGTTTTACATTTTATATTTGTTTTAAGTGTTAAGTTGAAATTTTTTACTGACACATTGTGACAACTTACCCCATATAGTGTGACAGTCTGCTACTGTTTTCATTGAACTTTTCTTGGGCAATCTCTCTCACACCTTTTTTAAATAATTAATTGTTTTTTATTTATTTATTTTATTTTTTGGTCAAAACTTAAAGGTACATGCATGGCACTGACTTTCAAAAATTCACACTGAGAAATATTGACTAGCCTAAAAAAATGTGGCAACTATAGCCCCAGTATCCCCTATATGAGAATAACGAAATATCAGTCTGTATGCAATATTGAGAGTTACCTGCGTGGTTAGGACTTGCCATGCATCACCTAAGTTGAAGTCAAAAACTTACTTTCAACACTTTCTCCTTTTGTTTGATATTAATCAAAATATTCCTACCAAAGACGACATCTTAAAATAAAGGAAAAAAGTCTCTCAAAGCTTTGTCAGTGTATACTATTATATGTTTTTTATCCAGTGTAAATGTCTAAAATGTTTGCTCTAAAAGAACATTGAGCTTGGGACCGGTGCTTAATAAAACTGACTAAATCTGACTGGTCAAGCTAAGTTTACTTAGATATCAGAAACTAGGTCGTAAAATATAAAGAGTTAAGGTTCTTCAAATGGTCCCTTTGTATTTTTTTCTATCTCTTCCTCTGTATTTCATAATGTTCTTAGAAACATGATTTTTAGTTTCTGTGTGATTCAATTATGAGTTACTGTCCTACAGGCCATAGATCATTATTAAACATAATTAAAGAGAACACAAGGTCTCTGACATTATGAATGACATAAAAAAGCTGTGCTAATTTGGTGATTTCTACAGCCCTATACTTGGACTCACTTTATCAGACACAGCCGAATAAAAACACGACACAGTTTCACCCTGCTGGACGCTGGCAGAAATATTGCTACCCCTTTTAGCCAGAGGACAGGAACCAGGGTGAAGATGAATGGCCGCTCCCTTTGAGATTATGCTGTGAAAGGGATGTGTGGAGATGTCAATAGAGACTATCTTTAACAACTTTTAACGTGTTACACAAATCAGTATAGCTAATGACCGGGACACAGACGGCAGAGCTTGGGACCTTCCGTGGCCGATAAAATTGATTTACCTGCTACCATAGACATCAGTGCTGCCTCAGAAAAAATAAATAAATAAATAAATAAAATACACTAGAACAAATAATAGCACTTTCATCTGAGAAGGCTGTGCCTGTAAGTATAATAAGAATAATGGCCTCAAATCAGTTTGTCAATACTTCCCGACCCAGGAGCTTGTGGTCTTTTGGGTTCACATCTGTTTGCTCCACTTATGATGTATGTTTTCTCTGCAGCAGTAGTAACCTACTGCTGTTAACCTACTGTACTTATAGGCTACAGTTTTATAGTATCTGTATTTTTGTAGTATTTTCATTTTTAGAAACGTTTACTTTACTACATTCCAAAGCACAATGTCTGACGTTTTCCTTGTTATATATATAATCCTTCATCTCTATTTCAGGCTAAAAAGACCGAGACCCGCTATTAAACGCGATTCGAGAACGAATCATTTTTTTGAGCCGATTCCTTTTGATGAACCCGTTGAACCCATTCTCAAACGACGCAAATTCTACTGATCCGATTGCAGCTGTTTTTAAATCACTCACTGATTCAATGTTCCGATCAGAGCGAGTCTCTGGTTACTAAAAGTACTGAATTGTTCTGAATCAAAAATGAGCCGCGAACAAGAAGTAATTTGATCATCAGAGATCGAGTGTGCTATAGGAGTGTGTTATATGAAGCGGTTTCTGTTTGAGAACTAAATCTTTTGGAAAAAAAGGCGAGCGATGTTGCTCATTGTATGAACTGCTTGAATGCTGAAGATTAGCTGACGATTTATAATAATTCAGTAATGTCAGACTGACTTCAAACCTATAACAATATCCTGAATCTATGTCTAGGACTTTAGACCCATCTCTCCTTCAATAGATATTTTGTGCAGAATGTTAATATCAAATAACAAGCCATAAATAAATAAATGCAAACAACTATGGTCCATTGATCAGAGCCTGTTTCCGCCACTGAATAAAAGATAAAAACTGTAATTGCAACTTTTTATCTCACAATTCTTTCTTACTTTTCCCCCTCAGAATTGTTATAGCCTAAAAACTCGCAGTTCTGACTTTTTTTCTTAGTTGTGAGATATAAACCTGCAACTGCGAGTTATAAAGTCAGAATTGTGAGATATAAACTCGCAGTTCTGAGAAATGAAGTCAGAATTACGTGATATAAACTCGCAATTGCGAGTTATAGAGTCAGAACTGCGAAACAAACTCGCAATTCTGAAAAATAAAGTCAGAATTGCCAGATTCAAACTGATATATATGTATTTTTTTTACTTTTTTTCTCACCAATGCGAGTTTGTTTCTTACAATTCTGACTTTTTATTTATTTATTTATTTATTTTTAAAAGGTAAGTGTGATTTTTTTAGGTCACAATTCTGACTTTTTTTTTCCTTTTATTTTCCTCAAAATTTTGATACAAACTTACAATTCTGACATTTTTCTCAGTTGTCACATGTAAACTAACAATTGTGAGCTATAAAGTTAGAACTGAGAGATATAAACTCATAATTTTGTTGCAATTCTGAGAAATAAAGTAAGAATTGCGAGATATAAACTGATAAATCTGACTTTGAATGGCGAGATAAAAATTCTGACTTTTTTCTCGCAAATGTGACTTTGTAATTTCGCAATTCTGACTCTTTTTTTTCTCGCAATAGTGAGTTTATATCCTGTAATTTTTACTTTTTTTCTCAGAACTGAGACATAAACTCGCAATTGCAATTTATTTGACTTTAGAACTCACAGTTGGAAGTTTGAGAAAATGGAAGTTGGAGAATTTTGAGAAAAAGTAAAAATTGTGAGTTTATATTTTGAAATTCTGACTTTGTAGCTCGTAGTTGCAAATTTATATTACAATTCTTAGAAAAAAAGTCAGAATTGAGAGATAAAAAGTCACAATAACCTTTTATTATTCTTTATTCAGTGGAGGAAAAAAAGGAACTTTTCTTTACAAGTAAAATTTAAGAGTTTCATTTATTTATTTATTTATTCATTTTTATTATTATTATTATTATTTTAGTAATATTCGATTAGGATATTTGTACATTAACTCACTGTCTAAATTTTAGATCACTGTAGCAGAATCACCAAATGGCCGTAGACTCTTTTGCTGTCCTTCCTTCCTGGAGAGTTTGCTTGAGGTAATGTTACACCACAACAGGCACCAGTAGCAGATGGTTAAGCAAATTTGTGTATGTGTGTGTTCTCTCTGTCCCACAAATGGCCCGAATGTGACCCAGAAATGACTTGCGCTTGTCAAGAGCAGAGGGTATGTGAATGGTATCTTCTGTATGGGACTTTGTTACCGCATTTCACAGTGGGGAGGGACAACATTTCACAAGCTGACAAACAAATAGACCCACCAACATTTGGCTGGCATCTGCTGATTTTACGCGCTCCTGAAAGAACGTTTTCTCTAAAGTCTTCAACTCAAACCACCATTTCCACGTTTGTGCTGCGCTGGGGTCAGTTTTCTTCACCTGTAAAAAGAAATCAAACCACTTTAATCCTTGACTACCGACCCCAGCCCAGCTTTCCTTTTTTTAATGACACACCCCTTCTTTTGTTAGCATTCTGAATGTGTTTGAGATCAGGCTACACTGGCATGAATAGAGCTGGCACTTAGTAAATTACCAGGTTTACTTTCATCATTCTCCTGCGGTATTTACTCTGTTTATCTTTGATTTTTAAATGCTTCTAGCCGAGAAGGTCATGCAATTTTATGGCATAGGCTCAGATGTTTAAAAAGAGTGTTGCTGTGAAGAAGGAAGAAGCTGCGGTTTTCTTTTCACTTACTTTTCTCTTTCTTCTAGAGTTCTTGGCAAGTTGAGCTCCCAACTGGTGCAGCATATGGTGGCTGGGGTCCTAAGGAGCGAGGTGTGGCTGTCTGTGCATGTGCCAGAGCCTAATTACTCACTCATTAGTACCCAGGTGGCACCTACGGTCCACTCACACACACACATATACAGGTTATAGCCGCTATACTCCCTCATTTCGGCAGTTACCTACTCAGGACAAGCAAAACAATTCACAGGAGTTTAATTACAATATTTATATCATCTATCTGTTACTAACAAGATAAGAATCTTTGTATGTTTAAACATGGATATTAATTGCTTGGATATTTTTTGACCACTCGTAAACAGTTACAGTTCACATTTGTTACTGTGGGATCTAAATTGGTTGGACGTGATTGGTTTCTTTAATCTGCGGACAATGCATTTGCACTGTTATAAAGGTTACAAGATGAAAGGCTGCTTGCAATGTTTGTGAGAGAGAAGGAATGAGAGACGTGTCTGCATCATAAACACTTCTTTCACAAATGCTCTCTGCAGTTGTGAAAGGGTGTCATCACCCCGTATGGGAAAAAAGGGATACAAAAGTACACAATCTGAGCTCCCAGTGAGATGAAAAGAGTCAGTGAAAGGAAAAACTGCTCTTTCCACCAACTTCAAAAAACATTTAGGAAGGTTACACTGATGTGTTGTGTATGTGTTTTTGAAAGCTAGGATGATATAGGATAATATATATATATATTATCACTGGTTTTGTGGTCCTGGGTCACAAATAACAATATACTTGTTATGCTCAATTATTATATATATATATATATATATATATATATGTGTGTGTGTGTAATTGATATTTATACATCATCTAAAAGCTATAAATAAGTAAATAAATAAGTTTCCCATTGATGCATTGTTTGTTAGGATATGATATAATTCAAAATATTGAGAAAATCACCTTTAAAGTTGTCAAATGAAGTTCTTAGCAATGCATACTACTAATCAAAAATGGAATTTTGATATATTTATGTTAGGAAATTTACAAAATATCTTCATGGAACATGATCTGTACTTATCCTAATGATTGTTTGGCATAAAAGAAAAATCAATAATTTTGACCCATACAATGTATTTTTGGCTATTGCTACAAACAGTGTTTGGGAAAGTTACTTTTAAAAGTAATGCATTACTCCCTAAAAAGTAACTAATTACATTACTTAGTTACTTTTTATGGAAAGTAATGTCTTACGTTACTTTTGCGGTACTTTTTAAATCTGGGCAGAGCATGCTTTTTTTTTTTTATATAAAAAGTTATATTTTTGGCA
Source organism: Labeo catla (assembly GCA_012976165.1). Lineage (NCBI taxonomy): Eukaryota > Metazoa > Chordata > Actinopteri > Cypriniformes > Cyprinidae > Labeo > Labeo catla. The sequence goes on from VONZ01000187.1 coordinate 632,445, forward strand.
AATGTAAACGTTGGCAAATGTTTTGGTTCACACCAAAAGCCTCAGGCTGAAGGAAAAGTAAATTCACGTCTGTACAGCAGAATGCAGAAGGTGAAAGTTCAACACTCTACGGCAATAAAAGAAAAAGAACAAATGTTAGTTTATCTTGAGTAATTTTTGCTTTTTAGCATAATTGAATAGGATCATTGAAGGTCAGCAGCAAAGACGTTGGTTAATAAATCAGGATTAAATACATAAAGTACATAAGTATATTTGTATTATTTAACATATTTAATTATTGCAGGTTTGCATCATATTCTGAGTTGCATTTAATGGTTTTTATTCATTTTGAGGAAAACTGAATGTTTTGTTTTGTTTTTTTGTGAGTGAGATGAATTAATGCATGTTCACATTTATTCTAGAACTAAAGTAACATCTTACTCACGATTTCTTTCAGTATGGGGACAGGAGAGCTTTTAATCAATAAATGTGGAAAAAAAGTAACTGGCATTACTTATTTGAAAAAGTAACTCAGATATTTTCTTGTAAATTAAAAAGTAATGCGTTACTTTACTAGTTACTTAAAAAAAGTAATCCGATTACGTAACTGTACTATATTTTCTTTCCTTTCATATATATTTTTGTTTTGTATATTTTTCTTTCTTTCCCAAATACATTGTGATGTTCTGGACATATGGCCTACATTGACAACAATGTACACAAACACACACTTCCGCCCAGACCCAAATGTCTGCCCTAAAATCTACACACACATTTTGATTTGTGTGTGTATAAAAAAGTATGCAGACAGTACAGTAAGGAAATAGGCCAAAGGCACTACAGACAGATTAACATTCATTCACTGAACTAAATAGGCTTACTGTCAAGTGGACTGACAGCTCTTCACTCAGATCCTCAGTGAGAGTAAAAAAACATTCATTCAGGTTCACCCAGAGGTTAAAACCCCCATTTAATCAATTCACAATTTCACTGATATCCTAAACTATAAGCCATTGTCCGTAGTTAGAGAAAAGGTGTTAAAATTCACAGCCGACGATGGCACATTTGTCATTTCAAAGCCTTTTCGAAGCCTTTTTGTCATGAAGTCTCAGCGGGGCCGTGTCACTAACAGGTCTGATAGCGAGACTACAGCAGTTGAGAGGTCTAAATGTCAGAAAAGCTGTGTACACAGAGCTCAGCTCACGGGGGCTCTCTGCCCCTTTTTCTTCCCCTTTCTCATACGGTCCCCCCCTCCCGTAGCGCTCCCGGCTCCGTCGTTCTTTTGTCATCTTATCTGCTGTCCGACTCTTCTCCCGCTCCCGCGTAACAGACAGCACACCTGGGATTTGCGGCCTCCCTGCTCTCACATTCCTGTCCTGCTCCGCTTATCGCTTTTTCGGCGCCTTGTCGCTTCAGACGCTTAGGCAGGGGCCCCCGAGGCCCCTCAGAGAACTGCCAGGGGTCCGATGAGCCTCCACCACGTCTCACTGTCACCTCAGACATCAGACATCTGGCAGTGCCACACACACACACGTACACACACACACATGCGCACAGCAGAGATCTTCAAAACATTCCCTACAGAGAAGCATTTTGAAGTGAGAACAGACACGGAACACCTTGACAAACCAGCACCGAAAACGCGCTCTTATTTTTCTTTCTCTCTCTCTTTGGAGAAGAACAAAAGTTGCCCTCATAGATGTCATCAGTCAGAAAGAACAAATGGAGCGCTGACCTGTCAGAGGAGATGAGGTGTGTGCAGGAGGAAGGAAAAGAGGGGTGAGATGAAGGGAGGAAAGGCGTGAGGGAGGTGAGAGAAAAGAGTCTGACAGGGGCTGGGGCTGTTAGCATATTTATGAGGACAGATTCTCTGTTCAACTTCAATCTATCTGTCAGCGGTGGCCTCTGCTTAAAGCGTCACCCAACACCCACCTTCACATCATCATTTGAGGCCCACCTTCTTACATTTTACATCCGAAACAAATAGGATGCTGTTAGAAGAAGCTATTTTTATTCCGTAAAGCTTAAAAAAGTTAACCGAACATCTCTGAGTGACTTTAAAAGTTGCTCCAAAGCACGTCTCCGGGAAATGTACGACTTGTTTGGGGAATTGTAAGTCATTTATTTTATTTCTTTAATTATTCTTATTATAGCCCAGTGATTTCTGTATTTAGGTCCCTCCGTCAGCTTTCCCGTTCCGATATTAAAGCCTGCGGTTTGTGAAAGAGATTAATGTGAGTGGAGGTCAAACATAATGGAGTCAATTTTAAGGAAAATGAGATATGATCACATTGCTTTTGTCCTTTGTTTCGTGCTGCATTAAGTTTAGTTCTGTGCGACTGGCTTTAAATTGAACTTCCCTGGAATATATTTATATATATATTACATTTTGTTCTCCTTGCAGATGAGAAGCGAACAAAATGTCTTTGTCCACGTTTCCCCCCATTTTTGTGCAAAAATATATTTGAACTGTCATTGTTAATAGAACCTAAACAGTATTTGTTTTGAATAAATTGCGGTAAATGCTCATTTGAGTGGTTGCATCCATGTGTGCAAATATAGACCTTCTGGTGTCTCGAGCTACAAAACAAAACCAGACAGCTGAGCCTGTTTTCCATTACATTTTCATTAGGAAAGAATGCTTTGTGTAGTATTTGATTTTTAAGGAATGTGGCTTAATTAAACTGTCTATTTGTATTAAAGTTGATTGTTTTAAAATAAAACACAAGAGTCTAAGACGTACGCATACATTTTTCAGTTTATTTGTCACCTCCTGGTATTAAGGTGTTTGTGTGCATATGCGTAAGTGTGTGATATCAGTATCAACGTGTGTGTTTGTTTGATTTGCTCTGTGTGCCCCATCCGCATTTGGCCTTGATTTCCAAATCTATTTGGCTACAGTAACACACAACTTCCATGTATTCAAATCTAGAATATTACGACCCCTTTTATTTATAGACATGATTATCAATATCCAAAAGTGAAAAAAAAAACGGATGAAAAGTTTGGAGATAAGGCTTTCTGTCACGTTAAGAACCCCTGTAAAGTGGATTAGCGATGCTAACGGCTCCCTTGAGGAGCCTTACACACTACACTGGAAAAAACGGCGCAAATGAAGACCGCACTTTCAGAAAAAGTATATATAGATTTATAGATATAGATTTATATTTATTTTGAAGTTTAAAAGAGTACAGTTAAGACTTCTCACACGTGATATAACCTACGTATTGTCTGAGAGAGTAAGATTTAGGCCACAGCTGTCCTGCTCACAACGTTAAACACTTAACCCTGACGGAAAAAAATCCCTCGGTGGAATCCGTTGCTTTTTTTTTTCTTTTGACAAAGTTGGAATAGATTTAGGGAAAACACCTTATCACACACACAGCCGCACACAGAATATAAAAACAGTCATGTCTAAAAGAACAATATTGCATTTGTAATGCACAAATGAATTTCCTGTACAATTGGCTTTTCAGTGGTGTGTGTGTGTGTGTGTGTACATAAACAACTAAAGGGCTCAGTGAATATATCTCCATTTTTGTAGTTTTCGTTGGTGGTTCTCGTCATAGTTTTCATTGTCTTTTTTTTGTCTTGTGTTTTTTTTTAACGATGTACAGTAGTGCTGTAAACAGGCACACGCAGAAGCCAAGAGGAATAGTTGTCCCCTTGTTTCTCTCCTAGTCTTCCTATCCTCCGTGTGTTTTAACGATCTAGTTTTGTCCTCCGTCTCAGTCCCGCTGAGAAGCGCGTTATGTCCGGCCGCTCGGGCCTTGCATCTAGCTCTGCGAGTCCGGCTCTTTCATCAAGTTTGTTGAGGTCCTAGAGGCTCCGGAAGCCTTCGGGAACGCACGATCATCTGTCGCCTCTGGAAATAGAGTCTGAAAACTTGATGCTCTTTGCTTTTCCATCAGTTTTACTGATTGTGCAAAATCACGCCGTCTCTGGTATGTCCACTCGGAAAGAGCTAGCATATCCTTTTCCGCGCTAAAAAGAGAAAAAAAAGGAAGCTTATTAAAGATCTGCTTTTTTAGGCGGCAAACCACATAAAGCGTCGTGCTAAGACCCTTGGCTGGTCCATACAGAAGCGGAGCTTTGATGAGGAACTATAGGCCTAACTATTTCCTCAAAGTTAAACGTACCACCCACACAGCCTCGGAGCGCTCTTTCTGAGACAGATGTCTGAAGGTTTCAACACAACAAGAGCAGTCGATAATATCTCAATCAATCCCACTACCACCTTCATCCTCTCTAACACAACAAACAGTAGTAGGCCGTCTAAACCTTATAAACTCTGGCCTTTTGAGAGCGTCTGTTTCAAGCTTCTGAGCTGATGTTTGGCATGACTAGTCAAATAAATCTACTGCCTGTGTACAAAACAATAGGGAGTTTCTGCCTTTCTTTTATCTTTGTGTTTTACAAGTTCATTTTAGGCTTCAATCTCTGTCAATCTCTAGTGGGTCTTTGCCTATGGTCAGATATCTGAGAATGTTTTAATGTTTGATCTAACATCGTAACGCATTAAAATCCCACAACTAGACACAAGGGCTTTAGTAATTCCCTGCATTTATAAATAACTAAACAATTTCATAGTGCAATTTCATGTTTCAAAGCATGAGAAATGTTTGAAATAATTCAATTATCAAGGTTGTGAAACATTCTGAATTCAACTGCGAATAATTTATAAATTCCTGATTTTGAATTTGAATGTAAGGAAGCAGAATTAAAGTGAAATGTACTTCAAATTCTCATTTTCAAAAAGAAGAACCAAGTTGGTCAAGACACATTTTAAATGTTGGCTTGACATGTTTTAAAAGTCTTGAAGATTTTTATATCTTTAGATAGATATTCTAGCTAGCTGTTCTAATCTAAATCCCAATTCAGTGAGTGAAGCCTATTCGAATTCAAATTTACAATTATGTTTTAAAACGGGGTCAATTCTTCAGTTTTGATTTTTTTTTTTGTTCCCACAACCGTGATAACATTATTTGACTGGGAGTAAATGTATGAAGAAAAAGCTAATTGTACACTCTTAAAAATAAAGTTTTTTGTTCACTTGGTAGGGTTCTTTCTATTTGGTTCTTTGAAGATTAAAATAGTTCTTGATGCTACATTAGAGGTTCTTAAGAACAGCATATTGATTCCTCCAGTTAAAATGTGCAGGCCTCCAGGGGGCTTTAAAGCACCGGTAGATGGTTTTCTAAAGAACTGGAGGTAAAAAAAATCCTTGAGGAAGTTAAAACGAGCATTTATTTTTAAGAGTGTACACCAGGAACCAGCAGATGAAGAGCATATGAAGGATGGACAGATGCTGATGGGTGAAGAAAAGCAGAAGTGTGAGGGCTTCGAGTACTTAGAGGAGAATTCAGCAGCACTTCACGCTAGAGGCCTTGAATTTGGAAAGTTTTTGGGTCAGATCAAGAGAGAGGAAAGAGCTCTCTCTTTGAGATACTCACACAGACAGGCGGCTTTGTAAGGCATGCGAGAGTTACACAGAAGTGCATCGAACTCTTTCCTCTCTAGCGTGGAAGCATTGAGGTGGTGTTGATGGTGTTGATGTTGGTGTTGGTGCATCTGGTTGGGGTGGTGTAGCGTCTCTTTGCCAAAGGTTGAGAATGACTGATCGCCCGCCAAAGTCTCGCCCTCAAATACCTCAGAGTCGGGCACAGAATCCATGCCCGGCACATGCAGGTTGCTGCGGTAATCGGCGCCCTGTCGTGCCTCGGTGGGCACGAAACTTGGCATCCAGCAGCGATCTGAGTGGCCGAGGGCTTTGCACTCCTCTGTGCAGTTGGAGAACAGGTCTGCTCCTACGAGAGACAAAAGAGAGATGGGTTAGCTTGTGTTTAATTGTCCATGTGGGAGGATGAGAACGAGAATCTGCTCCCAATTGCACTGGAAGCATGTAAGTGCATTAAAACAAGACAAACATAAATAAATACAATAAACCATGCATTGCATGTATGATATAACGTGCCCTCAATGTCTCCTCTCATAGATAAAAGACCCAACCGCCACATTTCGCATTAATTCAACCAATCAGTATGAGTTACCCAGCATCTTTTTTAGACTTAATCAAGCATTATAAATATGTAAATCCAAATGAAATGTAATACATGTCATTCACTTTGAAAACATTAGAAGCTCTATGCATGAAATGTCTTTGGCACTTGACGTGCTAATCATGAAAAGATTGCGTTGTGCTGTTTTTTTTTTCCTTTTTGGTGACTTTTAAATTACAAATTACCCTGATCAAAGCATGTGTGGAGAACATACACACAGTGAGTGGATGGAGTCAATGCTGTAATCTCTTCTTGAGGTCTCTCTTTCCCCTCTCTCTTTCTATTTCACATCAAAGGTAAACTCTCTCAGACACCAAGCTTGGAGATAAACCCGATCCTCTGTTCTCTTTCCGCCTCTTCCGCCCAGCTACAAGATGAAGGGATATATTATAAAGGTCATAACCCCTTTTACTCTTTTGTCTCTTTCTTGTTGTCTCAATTAAAGGAACAAAAAGTATAAGGAACACAATAAGATATTGCATCATCTTGAAAGAAAACACTTCAGTGAGCTTTAATGAAATAAAAGTATTTATATATATATATATATATATATATAGATAGATAGATAGATAGATAGATAGATATTAAATATTTATATCTATCTATATCTAAATAACTTAAATTGCTTTAACTAAATAAATATGTCATTTTCTGCATGATTTTCCAAGAATTATTTGAAACAGGCTTTAAAGGAGAACTCCAATTCCAGAACAACAATTTACAAATAAATTACTCATCCCCTTGTCATCCAAGATGTCTTTCTGTCTTCAGTCATAAAGACATTATGGTTTTTGAGGAAAGCATTAAAGGATTTTTCTCCATATAATGGACTTCACTGGTGCCCCGATTTTAAACTTCCAAAATGCAGTTTAAATGCAGCTTCTAAGGACTCTAAATGATCCCAGCCGAGGAAGAAGGGTCTTATCTAGTGAAACAATTTTTTTTTTTCGAAGAATGAAATTTTGTATACTTTTTAAGCACAAAACCTCATGTTGCACAGGCTCTGAGATGCGTGTCCATGATGCTACGAATTAGTAATGGTTTATTCTTGAGCGATTCTTTAATTTTGAATGAATCTTTAATGTGACTTGGGAAGAACAAGTCGTCTCGGGGAGTGATTCGTTCAGTCGTGCATGTGCAACATCCTATAGGTTCTGTACTGGAATTATTTCACCTGTTTCGAGTCCTCAGGTTTTTCGAGTCGTTCATTCATCTTATGGGTCTGTCACGTGATGAACGAACGACTCAAACCCGAAAACTTGTCAGATAAGAGGTGAGCTGAGCTAATCATAGACTAAAGACCCAGGTAAACAATGAATTAATCTTTTCTGTTTCTTATAGCATTATAGTTTTGTCTTGTTTGTAGTGTAATCAACGTTTGTGTAAGCAGGGAAGTAACACATAACATTTTAATTATATTTTGCTAAAATGAACGAAATCACTCGAAAAAAGATTTGTTCATTTTGCTGAACGAGACTCAAAGGTCCGAGTCGGTAAAATGATCCGAACTTCCCATCATTACTACGAGTCACGTGTAAGTTCATCATCTGTGTACTGAGTATGGCGAAAAACTCCATCTTATTTTCTCCTACAACTTGAGAGGAGGACATCGTTGTATCTTTTTGTTTGTAAACAGCGTTTGACTTACTTGCACTTTCTTAGTCTCTGCGCGTTCGCTTTGTAAACACTGGGTCTGTAGTTCCGCCTTTGTTCCGCATGACCTTTCGACTTGATTCAATAGTACGTAGAGTAGTGAATGTGCATCCCAGAGCCTGTGCTACACAAGCTTTTGTGCTTAAAAAGTATTTTAAAAAATATTTTCAGAAAAAAATGACCGATCGTTTTGCTAGATAAGACCCTTCTTCCTCTGCTGGGATCATTTAGAGCCCTTTGAAGCTGCATTTAAACTACATTTTGGAAGTTCAAAATCAGGGCACCAGTGAAGTTCATTATACGGAGAAAAATCCTGAAATGCTTTCCTCAAATTTCTTCACAACTGAAGACAGAAAGACATGAACATCTTGCATGACAAGGGGTTCAGTAAATTATTTGTGAATTGTTGTTCTGGAAGTGGACTTCTTTAAGAACCAAGCTCTGCCCTCAATGTCAGGCCTGCAGCATCTTTCTCAGAGGTTTGACACACACACATACAAACAAACACTTCACTCAAAACACAGATTTTATTCTGAAGCTATCATTATACTGAACTCTGAACTGAAAACATACCCTCCAACTTGACATGCAAGAACGCTTTATGTGCGATCACATTATGAGCACCTTATTTCATTTACATGCAATATGGCCTTCATGTGTAGTATGCAATATTAACTATTCTTCAACTATATATGTTTGAAAGTAGTGTATAGTAAGAATGCAGAGGACATATTTTACATTTTTTGAGTCCAGTCCTTGAGTGCACCAGAATCTTGTTGTATGTTTGTACAATGACGATAAAGAATATAATCTAATTCTCCATTTTCCAGGCCTTTGGAGCCAAGCTTCGCACCCAGTGTTAGGCCTACAAACATCAGCTTCTTCGAAAATATATTTTGATTAGCAGCACGTAATTCAAGCAGTCTGCTGCTAATATCCAATGACTAACGTCCTCACAAATCACAAAGCCAAGAAGCTAGTGCTACAACAGCGTTACAGCTAAAGCCACCATGAGGGAAAAGATCCTGTTAGTTTGTGCGTGACAGTTGCACGATGCCTTTTACCCCCGCCGCCACCCCAGCAGGTGTAAGCCGTGCCGTTTTGACGACGCGCATAGGAGGAGAACAGAGAGGTGAGCATTTTTAAATCCCCTTTCGGCTCCTGTCTTTAAAAAACCCCGCATCTAAAACAGTCAGTAATTACAGCTGGAGGATTAATGAAGTGCCATTTTCAAAGCAGCGTTAAGCAGAGATGTTGAAGGTATGGAGCGGAGTCAGTGGTGTGTGTGTGGGGTGGGGTGTTCTTTGCTAATCCTCAGACTAGCCCTTCAGACAGAAGACAGGTCAGCATACACAGACTTTGGGTTTCTGGTTTAAAAGAGGATTAGAGTCCTTCTGAGCTACATGCAAACAACCTACTTAGGCCCGGGCTTGGTAAGACTCTTCTAATTACAGACCCAAGTATAAGATCGACTAGGCAGCAACAAGTAGTTTAGACATTAAACAAATCTGAAAGCTATCTATGACAATATTCAAAGGTCTTCATTTTATAAGAGACTGGGAACAAAGGTTCTTTGTGTATATTTCTGACATACAAAGAAGGTGAGAGAGAGAGCAAGAGAAAGAGAGAGAGTTTGATATTTAGAGAGTGTGAGATAAGACACTTCCACATTGTGTAATCACACAGAGACATCTTGATATTTCTTGACATTTTCTGAAATTAATTGCTCTCTGTACTCATCCAGTGTCCTTTTTTTTCAGTGGAAAAACTGGAAAAGTAATTACATTGTTGACTTGTGGTTCAATATTGCAAGAAAGAGTCAAAGCTGATGAAAATGCAATGCTCTGCTTGTCTGGTTGAAAAAACACATGCTATTTTTATATCTTGTATTAATTACAGTAATCCAGTGCTAACTATAAATTTAAATGGCATCCAGAATATTTTGGGACTGATCCACTTCAAGCACATTCGGATTATAAGAAAAAGAGTTGCAAGGGTTTTAATATTTGCCAGTTAAAGCAGGTGCTCCACTAAATTATTCTAGAATTCAGCTCAAAAACACTACGCTACGATTCAGAAGTCTGAGGTCTTATATCTGAAGGCTTATTTATTTATTTATTTTTATTATAAAATACAGCAAAACAGTATATTTTAAAATGAAATTAGTTTTTTGATGGAAAAAAAATATTTTCAGCAGTCATTACTGTATCATTCTAATATGCTAATTTGGTACTTGTATATATATTTCAATATAGATATATTATTATGGTAAAACTTTACAATAAGGTTCTGTTAGTTAATTTTTATTAACTAACATGAACAAAACAAACAATGCATTTTATTACAGTATTTAATAATCTTTGTTAATGTTAAAATATAGTTGTTTATTGTTAGTTAAAGTTAATTTGCAGTGCATTAACTATGTTAACAAGCACGACTGGTGATTTTAATAATGCACTAGTAAATGCTGAAATGAACATTAAGATTAATAAATGCTGTAGAACTATTGCTCATTCTTAGTTAATGTTAACTGCTGTAATTTACTAATGTTAACTAATAAATGCTGTAGAAGTATTGTTCATTATTCGTTCATGTTAACTAACGTAGTTAACTAATGTTAACTAATGAACCTTATTGTAAAGTGTTACCATTATTATCAGTGTTGAAAACAACTAAAAGGTTTTAGAACACAAGTCTGGAAACTGTTACATTTCCATTCCGCAGGATTCTTTGATAAACAGAAAGTTCAAAAGAACAGCAATTATTTGAAATACTTTTTTAAAAACAATCTTTCATGTCACTTTGGATCAGTTTTGCTGAATAAAACTATTAATTTCTTTTGGTAGGAAAAAATGAGAACCATTTTTTATTTTGCACTTTATTAAACTACAATAAGACCTTGGCAGTTACATGCTAACATAATGAGTGGTGTTATGTTGTCAAAAAAATCAGAGACTCTCATCTCAAAATCTGACCATAAGCGCTCACAGAATCCACATTTAATACTAAAAGAAAAAGGCAATGACCAGATCACCCAGAGGCGGATCTTAATACGATTATTAAACAGGGTCTCTATGCAACAAAAGGCTAGAAAAAAAACACCACAAGAAATTTCAAAATGTGTAGTTTTGCCCAAGTTGTTTAGAACTCTACATCACTTTTTTATGATGCTCTACACTGTGCATGACAAAGTGAGAGAAAGAAGGAGAGAGAGATAAAAAGAATTATAGATTAAAGAAGATATAGCAATGGACTGTAAACGAAATGATCCATTGAAACATCTCCTTCCCTCTATATTTGCTGTGCTGCTTTCTGAGCAGAAGCTCTGCAAAGCATTAGATCTGATAATAACCTTCATTTGCTAATTGGTATGCATCAGGCTGAAAATAAATTACTGATCAGTGAGCTGTTTCTGAATTCTGAACATGACCTGCAACCCAAATGAGGGATTCTGTTGCAACGTGGCAGATCCTCGGGATAAAAGAAATGAAACTGGAATGAAATTAATCAGGTGTGCCATTGCATCAGAGAAGCTCTGAAGTTCTCCACCATGTATTACAGATGCGTTTTTATGCATTAGAGAGAAATTAAGCGATGCTTATCTCCGCCTGTTTTTAATCTAGCTGAGATGACTAGATCGGGATGCATCTACGTTGCGACACTGTAAGTGACTGGATGACTAAAATTTCCTGTTTCAAAAAGCCCATAAAACTGCAGCTGGTTAAGACACAAAATGTCTGAAATTTGTTTTTGAAAGGATAAAGGCAGTTCCTTGCGAATTCTCATTAAAATGAACAATGCATGCTTCTGAACGCTCTCCAAGCCTGCATACCAAGCGGCGCTTTCAATTATCTTAATTAAAGAAGATAGTATGCAACAAAACAATTAATTTTAGTGGGGACAACATGCTCACAAATGGGGGTGGGGGAGCGCAACAGATTTTTTTATAGTATAGAGCTGTACCTTAAAAGCAAGTGTTTTTTGATGGCTTGTGACAACTAAGGCAGATGGGCTAGCTGACCTTGTATGGAAAAAAAAATCTTGATTTTAATCTAATGTTTAACTGAGCAAAAATAGGCTAAATGAGAGCTGAAGCAGTCCAGCCACAGCATATGGTGCTCTGGAATAACAGCAGAGGACATATGCTCAACCAAAGAGAAATTAATGATAATAAGATGCAACTTTTTGGTTGTATTCATTTGTGTCCAACTATGTCATAATTACATTATACAGTCAACTTCACAACGCACTTCAAACGAAGTGTCATTTAGCAACAAAGCACCGTTTCCATCGCAGCATACAGCTGAATCTCATTTCCAAAGCGCCACATGTGGTCTTGCGAAGGTGTGGACAAGCAGTGTCCTCCGTCAGTGGAATGCGGGCAGAGGGATTAGGGTGGAAGGGGAGTTTGGGGAGGGGGTCGCACACAGTTAATGAATCGCTTGTTTGTTTGCTGCTCAACCTATTTGGTCTCATTCCCACAGAGTCGATGACAGACCGCCTGGACTGATCTAAATTCCATCATGTCTTTGGAGACGTGGGTGAAAGGGAGATAGTACCACTGAAGTAAATCCCTATTATGAGGAAGTATTCATAAACAATTGGATTATATTCTCCACTACGGCTGTTGTTCCCAAAACGTGCTCACGCATCCATACCCAGAGGCCCGCCGGCCTAAAATATTTCTGCTAGGATTCTGACAGATCCGAAAAGCCATGACATGCCTTGATCAGGGGTTTTGTTCTGATTGTGCGAGGATGAAGCTCAATCAAGCTATTTCAAATCTGCCATCTTTCATCCAGCATGTCTATCTCGACAGTTCACAAAACTGTTTAAACCCACATCTCTACAAGCTCAGCCTGACCAGCAGCTCTTCTGCTAATCAATAACAAAACAAGGGAAAAATAGAAATTGACTCCTACGAACTTACCAGAGGAATGTCCGCGATGCATTGCATCATGGTCGCTGTCTCCCTGCTCGCTGTCTCCATGGCCGCTGTCTTTTGAGCTCACGATATCTGCCTCTTGGAACGCAGAGCTGAGGGAGGAGAAAGGGGTTTGAGTCAACCGCTATGCCACATGACTCTTATATAACCACATTAATTCAGATGTTAATAGACTTATCATATTGGGAAAAAAAACATAAAGTCCTTTCATAAAGTTTTAGGGGTCAGTTAGGTTAAGTGCTTACCTGTTAACACGTCTTGGTCGGTCTACCAAATAACTGAGCTCTGCTCTCTGGTGTTTTGTCTGCAAAAGAGGAATCAGTTTGAAAGAAGCCCAACAACAAATGAATAATAATTGAACAATAATACAATAAATCTATAAATAATACACATCACAATTTAAGCTTCACTCACTGGGGGCACTGCAACAACTTTATGGGCAGGCAAAATCATTAGGCTCCGCTGCTATTCAGCAGAATTCAACTATAGACGGATCTTTGTTCTTGTGAGGCTCTGCAACACCGTGACTGGCATATATAATGACCTATAACCCGGAGAGCTTTTCACAAACATGCAAATCTATCACTTCAGTGACTCACTATGTTTACGCTCTAATGTGGGTAATTTCACAGCATAGGCCATATAGAAGATAATAATAAGAAGAAAATGTAGAACAGATTAATGTTGCTTATGTAGGTCTGCGAGCAACCAGTTAAGAACCTGTTTGTTTTTAAAGCTCATTATTCTTGAGAGGAAGAATATTTTTGTTTTATTCAGTTTTAAGTCACTGACTATATATTTAATTAGAAAAAAGATCATTCAAATGTAAAATAGCAATCTATTTCGAAATCGTGACAAGTGACATATCCACACAATGTGGAATTGTTGAAGTCTATACTAGATACAGTATAGCTTAACAAAAGAGCTAGATTTGCTTTCTGAGTGCCAATAGTCAAACTACATGAATGAATGAATGAATGAATAAATAAATAAAATTACAATTACAATAAAAAAAAAACATATTTAATAAATAAATAATACGAAATCCTTAAAAAATATTTTTAAAGCAAATTCTGTAAGTGCTCGTACCTCACTGGAGAGCAGGCTGCCGTTAGATATGATGTCCGGTTGCTGCTGGTCCGTATACCCGGTCACTATTGCTCCGCAAGGGTTGTGCTCTGTGTCGTTGCTGCGCGACGGGCTGCAGGCCTTCAGGAACATGAGGTCCGTTTTAGCCGATTCCGGAGTCAGACAGACCTGGTAGCAGTAGTTCTGACTTTGATGGAGCGAGCCGAAGCTCCCTGACTCCTCCACGGGCACCTGCGCGGCGCTCGCCACGCTCACGTTGGCTGTGTTAGTGCTCTGGACCAGCATGATATCTGACTTGCTCAGTTTCTTCTTTTTCCGAGCGGCCCGGGCTTGTCGACCGCAGCAGCCGCCTGACCCGCACGACCCGCAGCCCACCAGGCAGCAGCAGTCGCTCGCCAGGCAGGTGCTGTAGATGTTGAGCTTTTTGTCCTTCTGACAGCGCACGGCCAGAACAATCATAGCCAGGAGAAAGATGAAGGAAACGGAACCGAGCGCGATGATGAGGATGAGCGTCAAGTCCAGAGACGCGTCTTTGGCCTTGGCCGTGCCGCGTTCTCCACTGTGGCCCTCCACGAGACTGTCCACGAGTGTCACCTGGACCAAAGCGCTGCACGACATAGGAGGCTGCCCGTGATCCCTTACCTCAATCAGCAGCTCATACAGCTGTTGTGGGTCTCGTTTGACTGACACCCGGCGGGCCGTGCGCAACTCCCCGGTGCGCCAGTCCATTCGGAACATCCCATTCTCGTTGCCTCTCTGTATACTGTAGGACAAGCGAGCGTTCTCCCCATCATCTGCGTCCATGGCGACAATGCGAGTAACCAGGTAGCCTGGCTCGGCGGAGCGCGGCAAAGGCTCCCGCGCGGTGCCATTTTTTCCAAGAGGCGCAATCACAGACGGCGCGTTATCGTTTTGATCCACTATAATGACGTTCACTGTGGCGTTGGACCACAGCTCGGGGCTGCCTGAGTCTCTGGCTTGAACCACGAAGCTGAAGTCTTTCAGTTGCTCATAATCAAACGATCTGAGGGCGTACAGATACCCATTTTCCGAGTTGATGGACACATAGGTGACCACAGACATACCCTGGATTTCACACTCCACTATGGAGTAAGTTATATAAGCATTCTGTCCGACATCAGGATCGACTGCACTGACAGCGTAGATGTAAGCACCGGGGACGTTGTTTTCAGTCACATACACATCATAAATAGGCTGCGTAAACGTTGGCGCGTTGTCGTTCTCGTCAGACACGTGCACTTTGATTGATTTGCTGGTAGCCAGAGATGGAATCCCTTTATCTCTCGCAACAACGGTGACTGTGTACGCCTCTACAGTCTCTCGGTTGAGAGGACCGTCAGTCACAATCGTGTAATAATTTCTGAAAGAGGTTTTAAGTTTAAAAGGAACGTCTCCGAGAATCTCCACATGCGTCTGACCGTTGTCTTCAGAGTCTTTATCGGTGACGCTGAGCAGCGCGATGACGGTGCCAGTGGCTGCGTTCTCGCTCACTGACTCCGTGACGGTGCTGAAGAT
The DNA here is from genome assembly GCA_012976165.1 of Labeo catla. Lineage (NCBI taxonomy): Eukaryota > Metazoa > Chordata > Actinopteri > Cypriniformes > Cyprinidae > Labeo > Labeo catla. Next base: position 647,706 of record VONZ01000187.1, read on the forward strand.
GATCTCCGGTGCGTTGTCGTTCACGTCCGTCACTTTGACCAAAACTTTACAGTGCGCGGGCACGGCATTAGGTCCCATGTCTTTCGCTTGCACGTAAATCTGATACAGGCTGCTCTCCTCAAAGTCCACCTCACCTCTGACCTCTATACGGCCCGTTCGGGCATCGATATCGAACAGTTCCTTGACCCTGCTTGAGATGTGGTTGCTGAACGAGTAAATGACCTCTCCGTTCGGGCCCTCGTCTGAGTCGGTAGCGTTCAGCTGGATGACGAGCGTGCCCACGGGCGCGTTCTCGGCCAGGTTGACCGAGTACACCGGCTGATCAAACACGGGGACGTTGTCGTTGGAGTCGAGCACCCTGACCACAAGCAGAGCTGTACCTGTCCGAGGAGGCTGGCCGCCGTCCACGGCCGTGAGGACGTAACGGTGCATCGCCTGCTGTTCCCGATCAAGTGGCTTTTCCAAAACCAGCTCTGCGAATTTGTTTCCGTCAGTCTGTGTTTGCACGTCTAGGTAGAAATAGTTGTTGTTGGTAATGTCGTAAGTGCGCAATGCGTTACTACCGACATCCGGATCAAAGGCGCTCTCCAACGGGAAGCGCGTACCCGGGGTCGCGCTCTCGGATATTTCCACGGTGATGTCTGTCTCCGGAAAGCTCGGCGGGTTGTCGTTGATGTCCACCACCTCGATCTCCACGCGAGCTCGAGCGGGTTCTCCAGGAACACCTCCAGGTGAAGCAAACAGCTGGCGCTCTGCTTACAGATGCGCTCCCGGTCGATTTTCTCGTTCACGAAAAGCACCCCGTTCTCCAAGTTTACTTCCAGGTACGGCGTCCGCGAGCTGGGCACCACCTGAAAGCGGCGGGATGAAAGTTTTGTAAGGTCCAGTCCCAAATCCTCTGCGATATTCCCCACAAACGTGCCATGCTCCGCTTCCTCGGGCACAGAGTAACGTATCTGCGAAACTACCCCATCCGCGAGACACAGCAGGAGCAAAAACACAAACATCTCCACTCCGGAAAGGACACTTGGAATATTTTATCTCCGCGGAGCACGCAGCAAAACCATCACCCTCTTCTCCAAGGTAAGGCGCGCAGGCGTGCGTAAGGCTTTGGTTGTAGGGTAATATTTTTCCTTAAATGGGGCTGTCAGCCAAAAACCATGCTGTCTGCGTGCTGGTTTACACAGGACCGATTTCCCAAGGCGATTCCCTCCACGAACAAGCTTTAGAGTCGCAGCGGATTTCTGGCACAAGTTAACATTACAACATTACACTGTCACTGATACTGAGAGATATCAGTTGGCGTGTGATAAAACACAATATCATAATCCACAGAGTTAATGCAACAAATGCATTGTATATTAGAGCTACAGTCTCTGATATCTGAAAGGTCCCGGTATATCTGGTGCGCTCCTGCGGGGTCCGCTGGCACAGTACTGAAGCATCAACGCTTAGCTGTTCGGTTTTCCCGCAGCACCCTCCCCTCGCCAACCAATGGGAGCACCCGGCACCAGCAGATCTGAACCTTTATTGGCTTTGCGTACGTCAGTCAGGCCTCATGGTAGCAGATAGACACGCCCCTGGTCAGAGCTGCGGGATTTCTGGTCATAATGATTGAATGGCTGATGAGTTCGTATGAGAATGAGTCAGAGAGAAGAACGATCAAGTTGTGGAAAAAAAAAAAAAAGTATATCAACATGAGATTGCACAACGTTGTAATGTCTCTTTGTCTAAATTGTGTATTTGATATCGATTGGATATAAATATACACAATTCCATACATTATTATTTTTATAATGTACAATAAGTGTATTTAGTGAATTTTGTATCATTTACATGTAACTACACCACTTTATGGGTGAATTGTGTGTATAGTGATTTGACAATAAAAGGTATTTGAGTCTATTTGAAATGTAGAATATCTTTGTATATTTGCATTTCATTCCACAACAAGTGCTGTACTGCAGCCTGTTATGTCTCTCACTTTAGACAAGGCTGTTTTTCTTCACTGTAAATATTTTTAAATGATTTTGTATAAATTATATTTGTGTATAATACATTTAATATATCGACTGCACACATAAACCAGACAAACTCTCTACTACCGTCTTCATTTTGCAATGTGTGTTGTCTTTGGAGCTTTCTCCGGTTTGGTTCCCAAGCGCGAGCCACATGCGCCTCCTAGCTGCCAAAACGAATCTGTTGCGCTGCTGTCAGTCACGCGCCTGGGATTCCTCATGGCAACTGCACAGAAATCTGTGGAAATGTCCAGCACTTGCATATCATCCCTCTAATTAAATAAGATACAGTTGAGCACAACTAATATGCTGGATTAAGTAATTAACCCGTTTAGACCCAGCGTCCATTCTAATGGGCATCACTTTTCTCAGTTTTTTTATTTATTTATTTATTTAAAATTAATTATTATTATTATTATTATTATTATTATTATTATTTTATGTCAAGCAAAATTAGACTGAATGCTGTTCAATCAGTATATGGGTGTAATATAATTATTTTTATTTATTTATTTTTGTAATTATTTTTCGTCCAAAAAAAGGGGGTCACAGTAAGAAAAAAAAGCTACGACTTAAAAGCTGTTAAATAGCCTGTTGCCCAAATTCCCTCAAATCTTCGCCAGAATCGAGTCAGAATATCTTTATCTTCAGAAAATGTCTGCCAGAACTTAATAAATAGACATTTTATATTCAAAACCGTTTGCCTGTCAAAACAGCAGAAATAGGCTATTGCACTGTATCGCCATTCACCTGACAGTTTGAAAACATGTAAAAGTTGTGGGTGGTGAAACATCAAAACCATATTTAGCCTCTTTAATTATATAGATGTTGTTCATTGTAATGACAATTACAAATAGGCTAACTGATAAAACACTGTCATGACTGTGACTGATTATCATGTATGTCTGCGCTGCAAGTAGAAATAAAGCACGGTCATATTTTTGTTTTAATGCAATACAACTCGTTTCTAACTAGGTTAGAGTCCAATCCCTTGTCTCGAATCATTTATGTCTGCTTTAGTGCCTTATATCCGTGCGTTTACCTCTATACCGATGAAAACGACAGTCTATCAAACTGCTGGTGTAAACCTGCTCCCCGGCTCCCAGCAACCAAATGTCACGGTTTTAATCTGAGCGGAATAATACCGGATCCACGGTGGCGAACAGAAGAAACAGTCGGAGCGCCCCCTAGCGCACCGCAGCGGCACTACATCCGTACGGTACATAAGCCATGAAGGACTGATGGCTGAGTTTAGTGTCCCCTCAAGAAAGCACATTTGAAGGAGTGTCTGAAACGTTGCTGTGCCAGAAAGAATCTTAACACCAGTGGAGTGTAAACATGAATCGCTTCCAAAAAGAGATTTTCTAAATCAAGTTCTGGCGAGCCACTGGCGCACTCACTCGACTTTATGCTTTAATTCCCACGAGGGTGCCGGAGGGATTGAATAGATTTGAGTTTTCATGAATATTTCAAGATTTATGGACAAACAGTGATTTGAATATGAGAATCAGATTATCTCCCCTCCTGTATTATAATGTGAGCATACCTCAACAGCATGAGAAGAGCTGCCATTTTGATTGGCACCCAAGCGCTCTCTCTCTTTCTCGCATTCTCTTTTTGTCACTCCTGCAAAGCTGATTTAGGGAAAGGTGATGTTTTGAGATTCAGAATAAGTAATTTATTCCATTACCTGTGTGAAAATGCTCAATTAAAGATTTGTAGAGAAAATATAAACATGAGGTGGTTCTTTCACTGTGGAATCAACCACAAATTTGCCAAGCACAAACTTGGTTTTTGGCAAAGCAATTCATCCGACTGTTACTGCTTGTTTACTTACAATCGTCATCTGTTCAAGAAAGTTGTGAAGTATATTGTAGTTTTTTTTTTTTTGCATGTCAAGTTATCAATTTGACAGCACTGATGCCATCGAATGAGCACAAAACTTCAACTGAATTGAGCTAAATAATGAAATATTGTTTTCTATAAAGCTGCTTTATAGCTGAATCACATATGTATCATAATGACACTATTATCCAGCTGAAATGAATCAACACCAAACTGACTTGAGCTGAATAATGATTGTCTATTGTCTTTTTAGAACTGCTCAGCAGTAGAATTTGAATTTGTCTCATATTTAAAGAAGTTTCCACAACTGATTCTGTGAGCTATTTCTATGAAGCTGACTTAAGTTTTGTTAGCTTACCATCTTGTAGTCTTGCCTCAGATTGATAGCAGAAGGTCTGGGAATCTTGGCTGCTTTGATTGGCCAAGGCCCGCCTATAAAACCATAAGAATGACAGGTAAAGCAACCAATCACGTTTTGTGCCACAAAATCAGACTTTGAAGTCAGGCATTAACAAATTTTCTATCAGTAAACTCAATTCTTTCTATTCCTAGTAGAAACAAATTGATTGCTGATCCAGGGATCAATCCAATGTTGTGCACTGCAGTGTTGTGAAGTAATCCTTGTGATTTATACAACTTTAATACTTGTTTTGATCGGTTAGCACGCTTTTTGGATTGAGGTTTTACAGTTGAGGATGTCATATTTAGATCTGCCATGGTGAGTCTGGAAAACAACGGGTATCAGATTCTCTCATTAGGTGCGTGATGGACAAGGAACAGTGACAGAGCCTTTAAACCAAATCATCTTCTGAGTTCTAACTAAGTTTCACCATGTCAGAATCTCAAATCTGGAACATCAGAGGAAAATAGCCTCAGTTCTCCAATCCCGCTTCCCTTTTCCCCCACAGAAAACAGACGGAAAACAAAAGAAAATTGAGTTTTCGGAGATAACAAAAGATGTCTGTTCTCACATCTTAATATCTGATGGCCATATGTGGCGTCGGTCTGTCGATCAGCCCTGCGTGTGGTTATGTGCGCGTCTGGACGTCTGGCTGCTTTCAGAGCAACTCTCTGGTGTGTGTCTGTGGCCCGGAAGACCTTTTCATCTGCAGCCTACACATGGATATGTGTGCAGGACTGACACTGCAGTGACAGGATGAGATGGGACACAGAGTGCTGGTTGACAGGAGGATTGTTTTCACTCCAAAAGCCTTATTAAAAATTTAGCTGTCCCTCAGAGACTGGGTGAGGGCAAGTGCGAGTCTGAATCTGTGCTCGTGGTCAGTCATGAGGAAAATGTAATGTGGTATTTGGTATTTGAGTTGTGTTAGAGGGTTTTGTGAAGTCTTCTCCTTCGCAACTTGAGTTTCATGTGAAACTTCCAACCCAGATATCTGCATGTCAGCGTACATGACCTAAATAAGTCAGAGTTTGACATGCTTTCACAAAAGATGTTGTAATAATTCAATAGCAACAAAGGTCAACAAAAAAAGCTCAATTTTGTTTTGTATCTCATCTGTCATTTATATATAATTTTCTAAGATCAGAGAGTTAGTTGAGGCTGTTGCTCCTGTCCCTTTTTAAATATTTTTAAAATGTTTCTGAAAAAAGTACCTTATGCTCAACAATTCTGCATAGCTATATTAGATAAAAAAAAAATACAGCAAAACAGTGATAATGTAAAATATTATTCAAATTATGACAGTCATGGCGAAGTTAAACTTTTAGCAGCCATTACCTTAGTCTTCAGAGTCACACAATTGAATTGGTGGGGGAGGGAAAGTTATTATTATTAATGTTGAAAACAGTTGTGTTGCTTAAGTTTTTTTTTTTTTTTGTAATGGATCAGCAAACAAACAGCATTTATTCAAAACAGAAATCTTTTGTAATATTAAAAAATGTCTTTACTGCCACTTTTTAAAATTAATTTAACTAACTGATCAACTTTGCTGAATTAAAGTAGCAATTTCTTTAAAAAATGGTTTGAATGGTAATCTATAGCTATGTGTGAAACTCTAGTTGCCATCTCAGAGTAAAACAATAATAATTATAATATAATAATATAATAATAATACTAAATTGTCAGATAAAGTTTAGAGATATAAAAATCATAATTAAAAAAAAAATGTCAGTTATCTTTTCAGCTTCCATGCAAACCATTTTGCAAAGAATTGTGCAGTTGTATCTTTAGGTCAGTGTATTCTGTGAAAAGCTTATAGGAAATATACTTCCAGTCCACTGAATTCCCCAGAACACAAATGGTATTTGGAAACAGTTTTGGACTTCAAATATTCAATAAAAGAATCTTCTTATAAATTCTATAAATGTGAGGAGATCTTTGAAGGTGGGTCATTTAACCCAACCTCTCCTTATTGCTTTGATCACACACTCACACTCGCACACAACATTTTCCAACTATTGATTCTAGTACGCCATAGTAATCAATATGAAACATATATCAGAACTGTTAGGATGATAACAGACCTACATTCACTCCATCTAGGTCTCCTCTTTGACATGCAAATTACATCCAGTGCCAAAATACAACACCCACACATGTGCACACACACACAACCAGGTTGTGATGAGAAACATGATCCGTGCAGGATCAAAAGGGATGCGTACAGCAGGATGAATAAATGGAAATGTGCGCTGATTTCATGTAGGTCAAGAAGTCTTTACACAAACACACACATACATACACACACATACACAAACACACTCACAATCCATTAAGATGCTCAAAGCAAAACACTTCAGCAAAACACAGCTGATACTGGTATGATTACCTGTAATACAGTTTTGCCCTCACCGTCACACACAGGTAGCATTAACATAAATACATCAACATGCTTCCAGTTAGCATTCAATGTGTGTGTTTTTATGTGAGATTGCTTGAATTAAAAATGCCAAACTTTAAGTATTTTGTAAGGAATTGTTTATTTTGACATGTTGATGCAGCAGCTGACAGATTGCTGTAATTGACTGATCATTCTTTTTTTTAAGTATTTATAGTTAATAGAGAGTTTAGACACGACAGGAGAAACAGAGAAGCAGTTGCTAATGCCAGCAGAGGAAAATAATGCTTTAAGACTTTCTTAATATTATTTAGGACAATAAGCAGCACTCACATTTTCTGTATTTCCCATGCGCCATTTTAGCTTTAAAGGAATAAATTATATATATAACCATCTATGCCTTTGTTTCTTCTGTGGAAGGCAAAAGAAGATATTTTGAGGGGGCAAAAACATTTCTTAAAATGTTTTCTTGTGTGTTTCAGGGAAGAAAGTAAGTCACACATACAGGATTAGAATGGAGAATTTGATTTTTTTTTTTTTCATTTTTGAAAGATCTATTCTAGGACTGTCGCGTTTTTTCAATTCAATTTGAGTGCTCAGTTTTTAAAAATCCTTGATTGCGTTTTGCCCATGTTGAGAAACTGGCAAAATAGTGGAAGTGGTGCGTATAAACCGTCATTTTGATGTCCAAACATTCGAGAAATTACAATTGCATTTCTGTCGTGAAGAAATGGCCAAATATTAAAGATTAAGTGGACATTTGAATTAAATGTTGTTTAGTCGATATTAAACAAGAATTAGATCACGCTGTAAAATATAAAAACAATCGTCAGGCTGTTGGTGCCCTCATTTGTTATCATGCGTAATGTACGTTAGCTCTATTGTTTATAATACATTATGTATTTTATGTTTTGTTCAATGAAACTACATGATTACTTTCTTTTGATAATTTATTTGAAAATGTAATTATTATTGCTATTACATCTGTATTTTAAGTCATTTTAAAGGCCATTCGCTTAGGTCTATTTTTATTACTGCCAAAAAATCTATTGATTAAGTACTCAATTAGTCATCAGAATAATTGACTGATTATTTGAATACCAGAATAATCGTTAGTGGCAGCTCTAATCTATTCCTTTAAGTAAACCACTGTACCACTGGCCATTTTGTAAGCAAAAACAAAATGCATATAACTCACTGGCGTACATCTGTTGTAGAAATAAATTAATTTTAATGTCATGCTACATGTCACAGATATCAATTTAGCTTCTACCCAGGCAAATTATATCGCTTGACTATATATATATATATATATATATATATATAAATATTTCAAGATGAACAGATTCACAGTTCGGCTTTTTAAGTGCTTTGTATGTTAGGATTAATTAAAAACAAAAACATGCATTCACTGATTGAAATGTTATTAAAATTTTAGTCTTTATATTTCACTATTTACACATAAACAAGACATTCTGATTTGAAAAGTGCAAAAAGCCAACATATAATTAGCTAATAGTAGCTGCCCTCCCTTGATCTTCTTTGATCCTTCCCACGCTGTCAAAAGTAGCATTCAAGCTCTGACACTTCATCTATGGTGTTTCACATTCATTTTTGTGACTTGTTTTCCATTTTAATCTGTAGTTTTTTAAAGAAGTTCACTTCCAGAACAAAAATGTACAGATAATTTATTCACTCCCTTGTCATCTAAGATGTTTGTGTCTTTCTTTCTACAGTCGTGAAGAAATTATGAAGTTTTTTTTTCCAGGAAAACATTTAAGGATTTTTCTCCATATAGTGGACTTCTATGGTGCCTACGAGCTTGAACTTCCAAAATGCAGTTTAAATGTAGCTCTAAATGATACCAGCCGAGGAAGAAGGCCTTATCTAGCAAAACGATCGGTTATTTTCTAAAAAATAAAAGTACAATTTATATATTTTTTAACCTCAAATGCTCACCTTGTCTAGCTCTGCAATGCACATGCGAACTGTGTAATCCGGGTCAATACAGTTAGGGTATGTCGAAAAAACTCCGAAAAACTCCCATCTTATTTTCTCCTCCAGCTCCAAAATCGTCCTACATCGCTGTTTTTAAAAAAAACGACGTGGGAGTTTTTTGACATACCCTAACTGTGTTGACCCGGATTACACAGTTTGCATGTGCATCACAGAGCTAGACAAGAGCATTTGAGGTTAAAAAAATATATAAATTATACATGAAACGATCATTTCACTAGATAAGACCCTTCTTCCTCGGTTGGGATCATTTAGAGCCCTTCGAAGCTGCATTGAAACTGCATTTTGGAAGTTCATTCCCTCCACTCTATAGAGGAAAATCCTGAAATGTTTTCCTGAAAAAAACATCATTTCTTTACAACTGAAGAAAGAAAGAGGCAAACATCTTGGATGACAAAGGGGTGAGTAAATTATCTGTACATTTTTGTTCTGGAAGTGAATTTCTCCTTTAACATTGACAACTGTATGCAAAATGAATGTAAATGCTGTGGCTATACAACTGTAAGATGCTAAAATACACAACAAACTTATTCCCATATGAATTTTTAATACATTAAGCAATTTTGTTATCTTAAAAGCAGGATGATTCTGTATTATACAGAGCAACTAGAAACCCTAGAAGCATGGCAATATTGCAAATGTGATGAATTTTATTTGGAAAAGGTCTGTGACACAATGAGAGCATCGATGATTAAAGTTCGACTGTTAGCTCATTTGTGATAAGTGACTCTATGAAAGCCAATCTTACTGTCCTGTAACATGATCTATGACAGTATAACAAACTCACAACATCTAGTCAGTGGTGAAAGCTCTGCCACCTACTCACCTACACAGAATTTGCATACAGCTCCTTGCTTCCTTCCTGTCTGTGTCCTTGTGCACACTCACAAAATGGCAGAGACAGAAAAAAAAATATGGATCCTGTGGGATGTCCAATCTAACCACAAACGGAGCACATTTCAAACTCAATTAGCCATATAACACTCCCTTTAGAGGAGTCGGAGCAGAGCGATCTTGCTCTGATCATCAGTATAAAGGCTAAAGCACTCAAATCTTATAGAGCAGAAAAAGGCTAACATATCCACCCTATGAGAGCAGCAGGTAGGATCTATTTCTCCAGCCCCCGGATATAAACACTCGAATCAGCAAAGAAAGCCACAATGAATCACCTTAATGTGTGGTCAATTACATAACTGAAGAGCGAAACTCTTAAACCTGCTATAGGACTGATATCCACCCCCTTTCTATACCCCGTGAGGCCCGTTTTAGGCTTATACGTTTTAATTCGCACAAAGTGCTCCGACATAATTCACATATCATTGTACTCCAGTGGGTTTCAACAGTCTCATCTTTTAAGTAAAACTGCATTTTTAATTTCAATTCTTTTGTTCATAAAGTTTGTAGCCTCATGTATTATTAGAATGGTTATGTAACATGGCATATTATAAGGCTTTCTAAAATATTGGTCACCTGCACAACGTTCAGGTTTTGTTATTTTTGTCTGCTTTACAGTATAAGTAGTACATTACGGGTTTAAAGGAGAAGTCCACTTCCAGAACACACATTTACAGATAATGTACTTACCCCCTTGTCATCCAAGATGTTAATGTCTTTCTTTCTTCAGTCATAAAGAAATTAATTTTTTTCCATATAGTGGACTTCTATGGTGCCCCAGGTTTTAACTTTCAAAATGCAGTTTAAATGCAGCTTAAAACGATCCCAAATGCAGTTGTAAACAATCCCAGCCAAGGAAGAAGGGTCTTATCTAGCAAAACGATCTGTTATTTTCATAAAAATAATGCAATTTATATACTTCCCTGCTGAAAAAAAAAAACACCTAAAACCAGCCTAAGCTAGTTGGCTGGTTTTAGCTGTTCATCCAGTCTAATCTTAGCTGGTCATAGTTGGTCAGCAGGCTGGTTTTAGAGGGATTTTTGGCCACTTCCTTAGCTGGCCAGGCTGGTCTTAGCTGGTCAGGCTTGGAGATCAGCTAAAACCAGCTATTTCCAGCTTAAACCAGACCACCTGACCAGCCTAGGCTGGTTTTAGCTGTTTTTTTTTTTTGTTTTGTTTTTTTTCCACCAGGGTTTTTAATGTCAAACGCTCGTCTTGTCTTACTCTGCCTGAATTCTGTTTTTGTTCCAGTTCATGACAGTCCATCTCATGTTCTCCCTCAACTTCAAAATCATCCTATATCGCTATTTTACCTTTTTTGTTAAGGGTGTTTGATCTTCTTTGTATGTTCACTTTGCAAAGACTGGGTTGGTTCTTTTGCAGCGATGTAGGGTGATATTAAAATGATTTTTGAAGTTGAGGGAGAAAATACGATTGGAGTTTTTCAACATACCCAGTCTTGAGCCAGAATACACAGAGTGGAGGCAGAGCAAGACAAGATGAGCATTTGAGATTAAAAAGTATTTATACTGTTCTTTTTTTTTTTTTATTAATGAAAATAGCCGATTGTTTTGCTAGATAAGACCCTTCTTCCTCGGCTGGGATCGTTTACAACCGCATTTGGGATCGTTTGAAGCCGCATTTAAACTGCATTTTGAAAGTTCAAACTCGGGACACCATAGCAGTCCATTACATGAGAAAAAAAATCCTGAAATGTTTTAGTCAAAAAACATAATTTCTTTACGGCTAAAGAAAGAAAGATATGAACATCTTGGATGACAAGGGGATGAGTACATTTTGAGTAAATTTTTGTTCTGGAAGTGGACTTCTCCTTTAAGCATGTATCTACTACACTGTGTAGAACTTTGTACTTTGTAAGCTTTTTGTTATTTTTTCAGTACTGTTTATTGACTGTGAGACATCTTTGTCAGCAAGCAGATAAGGACAGCTTAATAACAGAAACCACTATTTGTCAGTCTTTATTCATGAGTCTTTTATGAAAAAAAAAAAAAATTCTAGGAGTCCCTCCTTCATCTTGGAATCATTTTGTATGGCAGCTGGACTACTAAAAGCAAATGTCTCCAGGAGCTATGAAAAAGTAAGGAACCATGGGCAAGCTTGACACTGGCTGGCACTGTGTCGTTTGTGATGTCTCCTCTGCATACACTTTTTCACTTCGACATATGCAGTCGCTTCAGCGGGGAGGCTCTGAAAATGCTAAGGACAGCGTGTGAGTAAGACCAAAATTATAGTGGTGTTTTTCACAGCCAAATTGTGACAGGGATGAATGAAGACAAAAAAGCCTGGGTAGGGAGAAGGGAAGATTGTGTAGCAGCTGTTACAGGGCACGGAATGCTGCTGGATGAATCCTCTTATCTGTCAGTCGCCCTTTCCCATGTAGACCCAAAATACTCTCGCTGTGTCATTTGTCATCCAAAGCAGCCATTAGATGAGTTTGCGTTTGGTGTGTTTTGAGGGCAGGAGCGAGGTGCAGATTGTTTTGTCTAATTGAGTTAACTCTGTGTGTGTGTGTGTATGTTTTGCTCTTCCGTTAGCTCACTCCATTTTGTCCCCCTCCCCACCCACCCATCGTTCATTCTGCTCGCAATGTTGTTTGTCATCACAGCCGAGGATATTCTGCGTCATACTGTCAGTATGCATCTCTGCCCACACACACAGAGTTTCTCTCTGTGTCGAGTCTCTCTCTCACACTGCATATAGCTTAATTATCCCCCTTCTTAATTAATTCAATCGATAATTAATTCAAATATACTTTTAGAATTAATTATTGTTGTATTCATGATAATTAACTCTTTTAATTAACCTAAAATTCTAATTCCTCTGCGCTGATGAGGAGCACAGAGAGCGCTGTGGACTATTGTTTACCACAAACCATCATTAGACCCCCAATGTCACAAAGGAACTGCATTTATGTGTGTGCGTATAGTGTGGCTCAGTGCATAATTTCACGGTATAGATAACATTTGACTTAAATAATTTGCATAATATGGAGATTTGCTTGTACTCTTACAGTTTCCGCTAATAAGTCTTTATATATAAACTTGTATTAACGTTTTAGTTTCCAAACCACAATACTAATAGTTAAAGGGATAGTTTACTCAAAAATAAAAAATTCTGTCATTAATTACTCAAACTCATGCCGTTCCAAACCCGCAAGACCTTCGTTCATCTTCAGAAGACTAATTAAGATATTTTCAATGAAATCTAAGATAGACAGCAATGGTAAAACCACATTTAAGGCCCAGAAAGGTAGTAAGGATGACAATAAACTAGTCTAAGTGACATCTGTAGTTCAACTGTAATTTTATAAAGCTACAAGAATACTTTTTGTGTGTAAAGAAAACAAAACTAACGACTTTATTCAACAATTTCTTTTCTTCTGTCTTCAATGCACGTTCACAACAGTACCAAGTCCGTTGCTGTTTATGCAGGGTCAGAAAGCTCTCAGATTTCATCAAAAATATCTTATTTTGTGTTCTGAAGATGAACGAAAGTCTCATGGGTTTGGAATGACATGAGGGTGAGTAATTAATGACAGGATTTTCATTTTTGGGTGAACTTTCCTTTTAAAATGTCATTTCAGCATCAAATAGTGATTGTTTATGAACAGGTTTCCCTGAACAATCCCTCACTGGTCATAGAAGCTTATAGCTCCTCCCCAAACTCACCTTATTGGTTAAGCAACTGTTGCTGTTGTCGGGCAGCTTAAACAAACAGCAGAATGTTTTGAAATCACCACAGATTGAGTGTTTACTTGTTTAGGGAATTCAATCCACAAATGGCTCATTTATATTTGTGTATGCACATTGCTTTGGAATATCAATGATATATAAATGAATGATGAATTTTAATGTTGAAAAAAAGAAAAAAGACAACTATATATGTAGATATTCAATTTTAGCTCATTTAATATAAATGTAAACGTGCATTAGCAAACATGTATGGACGTTTATAATAAGCTAACTGAGTGTTGTGTAAGCCTGTTCATAGATGTATCAAACATCAAATACAGTGTTTCTATTAGAAACACCATAAATGCTGTCATCTTTGACCTCTTTTCCTTTTCCTTGACAAGAGAATTGTGCATGTAATGAGGGTAAAACACAGAGGTTTGACAGATAAACATGGTACCAAATACAGAGCAAAGAGCCACATTAAAGAGGAAAATAATTTCTATTAACTTGCCAATTGTCTAAATACACAGGCTGTCCTTCAATATGTGCAGAGTTTGTGTGTGCACGAGCGCAAGTATCCGTGAAGCGTAGCAAAACCAGGCTGAATTTAATGACATGTATGACAATTAATGTGCCGTCCAAGGAAAGAGACACAAATTTAATAAGCCAGTGAGTTTAGCGTGAGCGTATGTGTGTTCGTTACACTCGTCTCATCACCGTGCCTGTCTCGAGGGCTGCCGTTGTAATCTCTTTTTTTTTTTTTAGCCTTACGCCATAATAGGAAACATGCGTTTAATTAATTTAATAAGGTCAGAAATTATTACCTCCATACAAGGGATTTCGTCTTGCCAAGCTGCTCCCATCATATATTTTATTTTTTAATTGTGAAAGTATTTTTAAAGGTATTTCTCTGTAGATGGCTCCGAAGCTCCAGTGGGATGGTTTTTAAATGAAGGTTGGGTCCAGGTGGGGCCCAAGTTAAACTGCTTGGTGGTTCTGCTCCAATTACACATCCACACTTGTTCACACACACATCTGTCAACACACCTGGGATGGTGGCCTTGTGAGACTCTAAGCTACTTTACTCTGAGTGGAGAACATTATTTTCGGATGCAGAAGTCCGGTCTAAATGAAATCCGGCCTTCACTCAAAGCCTCTACAGAGAGCAGAGACCCTCTCGACTGTAACTTCTGGAAGTGCTTTTAAAACTCTGCTCCATGGCAAAGTGGAAAAATCCAAGCAGGAAGTCAATATTTACCCCTCACTCTGCACCAGGCCACGTTCTCCAAAAACACCTTTCAGCCATGGTGACAGGGAGTAAATTTTAATTAAAAGGTGATGCAGTGTGTCTGTCTTTGTATTTTCGCTGTAAAAGAGGAAGTAGAATTTCTGATTAGCGCATGTGACATTTGACGAGTCTTCACACAGCGGGGCCACGGAAGGTTAGGAACGTGTGTATGTGTGTGTTTTTGTGTGGGTAGGTGTTTAACTTTTCATAAAGTGAATATACTAGTGGAAAGTATTTTGGGAGATCTACAGAACTCACCAGGGCCACCAAGGCCACTGTTCTCTACCTTTGCTTACACACACACACATCCTTTAGACCTTTGATATCTGCGGTGTAAAAAAAAAATAAATAAATAAAATAAAATAAAATAAAATAAATATTAAAATATAATAAAAATAGATGCAGTTTCATTCTGGTCAAATCCCCATTCCACCAGAAACTGACTAGATTATGAAAAGTGGAAAAGATCAGAGATTATGAAGACAAACATTCAAAAAATTAATTTAGACTTTGAATGCACATTTTAAAAAAGTAAACAGGGTCAATTTTGATTTAATTCTCACTCAAAAAAACAGAATACGACAAAGATAAATGCATTCACTTTGTGAAATTCCCATTCCCAGCATCATTCCATGGATGTGCTCATGGCAGTTTCATGACAGGCGAGAGCCGGACAGTGGGGAGGCGTGTGACAGCCATTAGAGTGACTGACAGGTGTTGAGGAGGAGAGGGAGGCGCAGTGGCAGGGTCGCCTCTGTCACTCACTGACTCACCTCTGTCTGCATGAAGAGCATGTGAACTGAATCACGGCATGGGTGTTGTATATGGATGAAGCGTGTGCCAATGAAGCTTCTTCATGCCTCACCCTTGTTTATCACCAACTCACTGCTGACAACAAAACAACAGCAACAAACAAATAAACAAACAAAAAAGACAATAGGTGACAACATGTTCCTGGGTTTGACTGATTAACAATCCCTTTGTCATTTTGCTTATTTTCACCCACCTCACGTTTCTTCTCACCTATCATTTAAAAGTGTAAAGCACTGGCTTGAACACTACTTAGACTGTGAAACCCATGACCACAGACCATTAGGATGTGGTTCGGCCAAGCGTTTGAATGTCAAATACACATGCAAAGTCACTGGACACCTCTGGCCGACTGCAGCCTACCTCCTATTTCAATAACATTTGTGTTTGACCTTGGGGTCTATTTAGAGGAGGCAACCGTTGAGCACTGCTGGCAAATCATGAGTGGGAGTGGATATTCATACCCCCTGTTAGTCTCAAATATGGACAGGATACACAAATATGCTCTTCAAAAATATACCATGAAATCTCATAGTGAACTGATAAATGAATGGTACATGGTAAATAATGGTTTATAGTTATCTCTATATATTTAATACACCACAATTTTTTGTGGTTTTTACTCAGGAAAAAAAAAAAATCCATGAATTTCCACTAAGAAATTGACAGTACATTTTCACAAATTCAAAAATTGTTGCTTCAAGAAGATTTATGACAGGTTTTACAGCAGAAAATCAAACATTTATGGGCTCTCACCTGCTTCGGCAGAAATTGCGACATGCCGTGTTTCTGGTGAGGTGTGTTTCAATGGAGTGGATCAGGATAATATTTTCAGCGCTTAACATCTTAAATTCTGCTTTGCACCTCCACCAGAGAGGACTACGGCTGCAACACAACATCATTTGGACTACTTTTGGTACTGTTTTGATATTTTTGCAGTAAATAAATTGTGATTGCACTTATCTGTCTGTAACGTTTTTCTTTATACTGTACGGGAATAGTTATGGTTAGATTTAGAGGTAGGAGTGGGATTAGCGACTATAAAAAATATATTTTTAATGCTATATTGTTACTAAAATGACAATTTCCCTGCATATTTCGGTGTATTGCATTTTATATCTTTTTATATTCGCAATAAAATGGGTAGGTTTAGGTTTGGGGGTAGGTTAAGAGGTCTAAAAATCTAAATCGCTTATCAATAAATTGATGGAAGTATCTAAATGATATAAAGGATTTGTAAATATTTTACATTTCTAGCTACAAATAGATGGCAAATTTTACATTTTAAACTTTGTAATACATCCAAATTGTACATTTCAGCATCAGTAAAAAAACACATATGCATGTTTTGTGTGTAAATGTTACATACTAATACCTACAGTTGAGGTCAAAAGTTTACATACACCTTGCAGAATCTGCAAAATGTTAATTATGTTATCAAAATAAGAGGGGTCATACAAAATGCATGTTATTTTTTTTTTATTTTGTACTAACCTGAATAAGATATTTCACATAAAAAATATTTACATGTAGTCCACAAGAGGTAATAATAGTTGACCCTGTTCAAAAGTTTAAATACATTTACATACACTTGATTCTTAATACTGTGTTGTTACCTGAATGATCCACAGCTGTGTTTTGTTTAGTAATAGTTAAAATGCTCACTAATGCTCCAGAAGGAAAAATGATGGATTAAGTGCTAGGGGGTGAAAACTTTGAATTTATTTTGTCTTTTGGGATTTCGTCTATGTTCGCGCGAATCATTCATGATCCAGCTTCACTTACAGCAGAAGTGAGTATAAGCGTTTTACTATACATCTTTGCGATCGCCTTTTCTTATAAGGTGGTAGTTAGGAAGTTTAGCAGCTAAACGCGGCTAAATGCGGCTAATGTAAACAAGACCGTTTTTCCACAGAGAGAAGAGAGGGGCGGGGCGAGCAGAGCTCATTTGCATTTAAAGGAACAACCCCTTAGAATGAGATGATTTTTGCAGAGCTGATTTTGGCAAGGTAAAAAGGGTGTTGTTTTACAAAACCACTGAGATTTTTTAATCAAAGTATATTAGAGACTTTTCATTAAGACCCTAAAGAATCATATCAGCTTGTGGAAAATGGGCATCTGATGACCCCTTTAAACACAACAAACCAAAAAAAAAAAAAAAAAAATACAGTGGTGGATCATTCAGGTAACAACACAGTATTAAGAATCAAGTGTATGTAAACTTTTAAACAGTTTTTATTTCTCTCTCTCTCTTTTGTGGACCATATGTAAACTTCTTTTATGTGAAATGTCTTATTCAGGTCAGTACTAAATAAAAAATAACTTGTGTTTTGTATAATCCTCTTATTTTGGTAAAATAATTAGCATTTTGCAGATTCTGCAATGTATGTAAACTTTCGACCTCAGTTGTGTGTATAAACAATGAGACCAGGCTGGCAAATCGTGGTTCACAGTGAAGGTGTCTGCCCTCTGAACTTCCTGTTTAAAAGGAAATTCACCACTAAAAGAAAGAAAAGTGTGCTTGTCAAGCAGGTCTTTAAAAAAATAAACGGATATATTCCCATGAGCTAAGTCAGAGAGCTGTGTGTCTGATACGGTCGTATTTATTTCCAACAACTTCATCACGCTGTCGCTTTTCATTTCTTCAGCTTTAATTCAGCTTCCTGCTGCCTGCAGTGGACATCTGATCAACTAACCTGACAGCTTCAGCCTCAGTTACTCCACAGTTTCTCTCACACTTCTCATTAGCCTGTGGACATGATAATGTCGGAGTGTCCAAGCAGCACGTATCTTCATCACCTTGGATGAGGATTGATCGGACAGGCAGAATTAACGTGCACTTTTGAGATACTTTATGAAGTAACGTCTGTGAAATCTAAAGTGAAATATTTACTTTTACGTAAGAGGTGGCACTCTAACACATTGCGCTTTATGACAGGTGACACAATACTTTTGAGTGTTTGACAGCAGCTTAGTGAAATGTCAGGTGACAGTGTCTATGCCGAGGCAGTCAATAAGCTCTCACAGGTTTGAATGGGAATGTCTGTTAAGCTTAAGAGTGTGGGCTGTAGATTTCCATCAACGCTCAGTCAGTGGGTTGCCATGTTCACAATTTACACGTCTGACGGTGCTCAAATTCGGTTTGCAAGATGAAAATTTCATTTCGAAATGCATCTCTATCTGATGTGCAGCCAGCGACTGATTTTCATTGGCCTGAGAACCTCACTGGGAATCTTCGGTCTGTGTTTGTGTGCCTGTGCGAGAGCATCTCTCTGTGTGTCGGGAAATGGGTCTCTTATTGCTGCTCGGATGAAGAAAAGCAGTGTTTTAATCGGAGGCTCATTCCCATTACAGAGTTGACGGGATTCATAACAGTTAAGCGGAGAGAGCCTGGGGGCCGGCCGAGGCCTGATGGCTCCTAAATTGGCTCTTTTGTTGGACATGCATTAAGGAGGACGGCTGACCTTGCCAGTGCCTGCTGGAAATAGCGGTGAGAGACACGGCCTTTGTGTTCTGAGTGAGCCCTAAGGTGCAGCACAAATCACACTGTCAACTTCAACGCATGTCAAGAGAAAAGTGGCACACGGAAACACAGACATGTACTTGACATGCACTTAAGTCGTGTTGTAACAACATATATATACACGTACATAGAGGAACCATTAAAATATTATGGAGCCTATATAAACTATAGACATCAGTGGTGTTTACAGAGGAGGCCTCTATTCCTTTATTTCGCCAAACTAAAAGTTTTCTTCTGGTAATCAATCAAGTGATGATATCACATATTAATTATAATGATATTAATAATGTCACTCGATGAGATTAAATTTAAAAAGTGTCAGAGCTTTAAAGAAAATTAAACTCATATGGAGGTGCCTTTAACAGAGGATCTGAGATATTAACATTAATATTATCAATGCAAACTTTGGGGTCAGTAAGACTTTTGAACGTTTTTAAAAAGAAATCAGAACGTTTTTGTTACGCTCACCAACTCTCACCATTCTAATGCTTAAGAAACATTTCTCATTATTATCATTTTGAAAACAGGTCTGTTCTGTGCTACTTATTATTTTTGTGCAAATATTGTGCATTTTGTCCATTTTGATTTGTCCTTGCTGTTTAAAATGATTTGCTTTCATTCACTCAGATGGAAAAAAAAAAGAACTGTAGTGTAAATATCCTGTGCTTCATCAGCTCTAATTCATGTTAATTTCAGCATCACATACATTTATAGAAAAAGCTGCAAACAAGCAACCCGACATGAAAAAACTAAGCCACTGTCATTGTAATCAACAAAGCTGTCTATATTTCAAGTGTACAACAGCAGTTTTGTCAAAACACTTGCTGGCAATGTCACCAAGATGAAAAAAAAAAAAAACTTGTTAGGCTTTTATATTATAGCCTTGAATATTAATAACAGGAAAAATGCAAACACATACAACAAGACTGCATTAAATAAAAAGAAGTGAAATAGCTTTCTATAGAACCTGATGGGTAAAGGGAATGATGAGGTGGAAACAGCATTATGAGGAAGGCAGTACCAGAAGTAAAGATAAGAGAAGAAAAGTGTAAAGGAAAGAAATTGGTTATTATAGAGGTGGGATATTAGAGAGGAAGACGACATAGAGCAATTTGCCATTCATTTGTAGAGTACTGCTCTTAATAAACAGTAGTTAATTTATAGCAACTGGTTTTTATTTCACCCTCTCAAGACTCAGCTGTACACAATTATGTACTGCCTTTTATATTGACTAGTTCTTCTCTGCTGATAAGTTGATAAACCAATTTATTTTTACTATTGTAACTATGCACAGGATTATTATTTTATATTTAATCTTATCCACACTATTTTTGGGTCACAATCCTTCAGGTGAGAAACACTTTTACATTCAAGTGCTGCGTGTTTAATTTTGTTTTTAAAATTCATTACGTTCCAGAGCGGGTAATGAATATACTGATAAACATACTTAAATAAACTATTGTGCTTTATTTTAACCAACAAGTGAACTCATATAATATTTTAAAAGACAGATAGTCAACAATGGTTAGTAGCAAACCAAAGTTGTTTTGTTTGTATCAAAACTGGTGCAGATTGACTGCACAAAAAGAATGAAACCAGTAAACAGTCATGTTAACCATTCATAGTTTTCACGTGATACAATGTGTCATCCTGAAGGGCTAAACAAGGCTTTCTGCAACTGGCCATCAGTTATTTTAAGTACTAATGTACTAAGACAGATATTAAAAGATTGAAATTCAGTATATACCTTATTTATGCATACTATACTATACTATACAGACAAACAGATGAGCCCAGCATATGAATGCAACTCGTGCTGAACACAATGCTTAACACATTAAGCATCTTTCCATAGAAACCCATTATAAAAAAAAAATAATAATAATATTGCTTAATGCATTCATGCAGTGATACTGGAGGACCAAATTACGTATACACCTTATTTATAGAGACAAGCAGATGAACCCAGAATAAGAACACAACACACAAGGATTCACTCAAGCATGTTTTCCTTAAAAAAACATTATAAAGAAAACACTTAACATGCTACAGCACATTGTGTTTCTATTTTGAATTCATCTTCTTGCCTGTATGTACTGTAATATGCTTCACCAATAAGTTGTATACTGAATTTGATCTTTTTATATCACTGTCTTTTTTAGGGCACATTAAATGTTTTCAACATCAAGCTTTTTTCAATGTCCTACTGTATTTAGTGATTAAAATATTGCAGCAGGTGGTATATGGATTACAAGTGAAACAGATGGAAAATTGACAGGCCTGTGCTGAAGTTTTATGGATGTTTTTCCCTCCAGGTCTCATTGCCAGTCATGTGACTGAAAACTATGTAATTAAGTCAACACATTATATGGTCATGGAATCACTTTCGCAAAAAAAAAATGAAGCCAGTTGGCAACTCTACTTCACCCAAGCCCAGATAATGTAATAATAATAATAATAATAATAATAATTTAAAAAGTCACCTTTATTAAAAAAAAAAATGGGGATGGGGATGGGAGGAGCGGACGGTTCCACCTGGTGGCGGCGTTTTGCGGGCATAAATGCACCACAACTGCATGCTCTACCTGGGGAATGTCGACGTACCCCCTGGCTGCCCCACCATCTAGGGTAGTGAGGAGAGAGGAACTCAGACACGGTCGGAAAGACATCCCGTATTTCAGAGAAGCTCTCAACGACCATGCGAGAAATTTGCTCTTTTAGATCGGATTGCCCAGGGAAGGACCACAACGAGGGCAGCGCTTCACTGTTTGCAATGTTGCCGGTGGGCTGGTACACGATCCGATCTTATATACCCGTATGTACGGTGGAGTGGCTTGCCGTGCAGACTAAACTCACCAATGTTCATTAGCCTTTTCTCTTTAGCTCAGAGGTGATTGGGCTCCCAAGTACGATCCCAAATACGTCACTCGACGTAACGTCGGAGTGAGCAACTGAAGGGGAACGTCTAGGTTACGTACGTAACCCTCGTTCCCTGAAGGAGGGAACGGAGACGTTACATATGGGAACTCGCTTGAGAGTCCAATCATCTCCAAGCCTTATTCAAAAGGCCAATGAACATTCATGAACATTGGCGAGTGGTATTTGCATGCCGAGCCACTCCCCCGTACATACGGGTATATAAGATGGCGGCGTGCAACCACTCATTCAGGCTTTTGCTGAGGAGCCGAGCTGCAGCCCGGCGTCAGCGCGACGTCAGGTCGTGGCAGGGGATGTAACGTCTCCGTTCCCTCCTTCAGGGAACGAGGGTTACGTACGTAACCTAGACGTTCCCCTTCAGTCGTTTCACTACGACGTTACATATGGGAACAGACCCATGGAACAGGCCACGAACCAGACGTCGCGTTACGCAACACACCGCGTGCCGACAGGCGGACGTGTCAGCAGACGGATATGAGCGTAACCTTCCCAACGCCCTGGGGGCCAATAGGGGGCCCCACAGGGATGCCAGTTGTACTGAAGCAGGAGTTGGGGGGGCGGAGCACATGAAATCTCTACATGTGGAACACAAGAAATTCAATATATCCATAGATTTTAGGGATATATGAGGGAAACATCGGCCTTCTGGCTGACCGTGGAAAAATACTGAAACATGTTGCCACAACCTGCTGGGCGAAGGAGACCCAACCGGAGCACAGACAAGCACTACTCCGCACTAGGCCTGACTGCGGGGCATGGAGGACCCAGGTTCGCCGGAGGGAACAACTGAGGGAAATAGCGCACGGATCCATTAGGAATGGCGCAGCAAGCCGACACCAGCCGGACTCCCGCTCGCCTGTGATGTCTATGTTAAGACACGGGAGGATACGGCCTCTACGCGAAGGTTGTAGAACCTGGCGAAGGTATTAGGTGTCGCCCAACCCGCAGCTCTACAGATATCTGCTAGTGAGGCGCCATGAGCCAACGCATAGGATGAGGCAACACTCCGTGTGGAGTGGGCACGAACACCTAAGGGGCATGGCTCTCCCTGGTTTTGGTACGACAGGGAGATGGCATCTACCACCCAATGGGCCAACCTCTGTTTGGAGACAGCATTCCCTTTCTGCTGACCTCCAAAGCAGACGAAGAGCTGCTCGGTGCGTCTGAAGTGCCGAGTGCGGTCCACGTATATACGCAGAGCGCGAACTGGACACAGCAGCGCAGAGGCTGGGTCTGCCTCCTCCAGGGGCAGAGCTTGCAGGTTCACCACCTGATCGCGGAAAGGCGTGGTGGGAACCTTGGGCACATAACCAGGCCGGGGTCTCAGGATGACGTGAGAATCGCCGGGCCCGAATTCTAGGCACGCTTCGTCGACAGAGAAAGCTTGTAGGTCCCCTACCCTCTTGATGGAGGCCAGTGCGGTCAGGAGCGCTGTCTTAAGTGACAGATATTTTAGCTCAACCGACGCAAGTGGCTCAAATGGGGCCTCCCGCAGGCCCTGGAGGGCGACGGAGAGGTCCCAAGAGGGTATGGGGTGCGGCCTGGGGGGATTAACCCTTCTCGCACCCCTCAGGAACCTCACGATGAGTTGGTGCTTACCTAGGGATGTTCCATCCACTGCATCGTGGTACGCTGCAATGGCAGCAACGTACACTTTGAGAGTTGAAGGGGACAGCCTGCGCTCCAACTTTTCCTGCAGGAAGGAAAGCACTACTGCAATCGTACATCTCTGTGGGTCCTCCCCGCGAGAGGAACACCAGTCGACGAACAGACCCCATCTCAGCGCATAAGCCTGCCTTGTGGAGGGGGCTCTGGACTGAGTGATAGTTTCTATCACGGCCTGTGGAAGGCCGGAGAGGTCTGACGCGTCCCGTCCAGGAACCAGACGTGCAGGTTCCACAGGTCGGGGCGCGGGTGCCAAATTGTGCCCATCCCCTGAGAAAGAAGGTCTCTCCTCAAGGGGATTTTCCAGGGAGGGGCTGCCGCGAGGGAAATGAGTTCTGGAAACCAGGTCCGGGTGGGCCAGTATGGCGCAACCAGCAGAACCTGCTCCTCGTCCTCCCTGATCTTGCACAGTGTCTGTGCAAGGAGGCTCACTGGGGGAAAGGCGTACTTGGGCCCCGGAGGCCAGCTGTGTGCCAGTGCGTCCCTGCCGAGGCTGTTGGGAGCCTCGTTGAGGGAGTAGAACCGCTGGCAGTGGGAGGATTCGGGGGAAGCAAACAGATCTATCTGGGCCTCCCCGAAATGGCTCCAAATCAGCTGGACTGTCTCGGGGTGGAGTCGCCATTCTCCAGGATGGGTGGACTGCCGTGAGAGCTGGTCGGCTGCACGGTTGAGTTCTCCTGGAATGTGAACGGCACGTAGCGATTTCAGCCACGTTTGACTCCATAGGAGCAGATGGCGGGCGAGTTGTGACATGCGACGGGAGCGTAGACCACCCTGACGGTTGATGTAGGCTACAGTCGCTGTGCTGTCGGTGCGAACAAGCACGTGCTTGTGACGCAACGTCGGTCGGAAGCGACGAAGGGCCAGAAGCACAGCCAACAACTCTAGGCAATTGATATGCCATTGCAGTCGAGGTCCTGTCCAGGAGCCCGATGCTGCTTGCCCGTTGCATACAGCACCCCAACCCGTGGAAGAGGCATCCGTGTATACCACAAGATGCCTGGAGACTTGTCCCAGGGGGACTCCGGCCTGAAGGAAGGCCGGGTCTGACCACGGGCTGAACAGGCGGCGACACTGCGGGGAAACGCCAATCCGGAGTGTGCCACGGTGCCATGCCCATCTCGGGACTCGATCGTGTAACCAGCGCTGAAGCGGTCTCATATGAAGCAGGCCGAGCGGCGTCACTGCGGCTGCGGCTGCCATATGCCCCAGGAGCCTCTGAAATGTTTTGAGAGGGACCGCTGTTTTGTGTCTGAATGACTCCAAACACTTCAGCACTGACTGCGCGCGCTCGTTGGTGAGGCGGGCTGTCATACTGACCGAGTCCAGCTCCACACCGAGAAAAGAGATCCTCTGCACTGGGGAGAGTTTGCTCTTCTCTCGGTTGACCTGAAGGCCCAGATGGCTGAGGTGCCGGAGCACCAAGTCCCTCTGTTCGCACAACAGATCTCGCGAGTGAGCTATGAGAAGCCAGTCGTCGAGATAGTTGAGGATGCGAATGCCCGTCTGCCAAAGAGGGGACAGGGCAGCCTCCGCGACTTTCGTAAAGACGCGGGGAGAGAGGGAGAGGCCAAATGGAAGCACTTTGTACTGATACGCTCGACCCTCGAAAGCAAACCGTAGGAAGGGTCTGTGTCGAGGCAGGACCGAGACGTGAAAGTACGCGTCCTTCAGGTCGATGGCTGCAACCCAATCCTGGGGACGAATGCATGTTAGGATGCGCTTCGTCGTGAGCATCTTTAACGGCAGCCTGAGAAGGGACCGATTCAGAGCTAGAAGATCCAGGATGGGTCTTAACCCACCGCTCTTTTTGGGCACGATGAAGTAAGGACTGTAAAACCCTGACTTCATCTCGGCTGGAGGGAAGGCTCGATTGCGTCCTTCGCCAGTAGGACTGCAACCCCCGCACGAAGCACAGCGGCATGTGTGTCCGAATGGACAGAAGTGGAAAGGACGCCTCTGTACCTGGGCGGACGCCTTGCGAACTGAATCGCATAGCCGAGACGTACCGTCCGAATCAACCACCGCGAGGGGCTGGGAAGCTGAAGCCAGGCTCCCAGCCTGGTCGCCAGGGGTATCAAAGGGACGTTGACCGACGTGACCGCAGTGGGGCAGCCTGGGGGGGGGAAGGGGAAGGGACTGATCCCAGAAGGAAGAACGTCCTGGAGAAAAGTCAGACTGCACTGGGCAGCGCTTACCTTCTTCCCTGGTTCCCGCGCTGGCGACATCAGGCTCCGAGTCCGAATCCGAGGAGACACTTCTTGGGCGCTGCTCAAAGATGGAACTCGGGGCCTGAACCCCGGAGGTGAGAGAATTGACTCTTTCTGTGACAGCTCCCGGCCCTCCACCGGGAGTGGGGACGTTGATGTTGTTATCCCCCAAAGAGCGATTCCCTCCACCTCCAGGTTGCCCGTGTCAGGGACGCTTCGCAGATCTTTTGCGGGTGACCGGCCCCTGAGACGCGGGCGGCGCCGCTCTCCCACGGCCAGCTCGACGTCGGGCTGCCAATCTGGTGTCATGTACCTTAGCAGGGGACGGAGCTGGTTGTTTGGAAGCCGCGGGAGGGCGCCCTCGGCGACGAGCAGGCGGAGGTTGGGGCCCTGCGGACGTGGTTGGAATGTCGCGGCGGGGCAGGATGTGTTTAATCGCCTCCGTCTGCTTTTGAACCGCCGAGAACTGCTGGGCAAAGTCCTCGACGGTGTCGCCGAATAGGCCGCCCTGGGAGATAGGAGCGTCGAGAAACCGTGATTTGTCGACATCTGCCATCTGGGCCAGGGTCAGCCATAGATGTCGCTCCTGGACCACTATGGTGGACATCAACTGACCAAGGGAACGCGCCGTCACCTTCGTAGTCAGTGGCGGCGCGGAGTTCCTCCATTGCACCCTGGTCAGAACCCCTCTCGTGCAGGTGTTTCAACACCTTGGCCTGGTACACCTGTAAGGTGGCCATGGCGTGCAAGGCGGTGGCAGCCTGTCCAGCGGCGCGGTAAGTCCGGCCCGCGAGAGCGGACGAGAACTCACACGCCCTGGAGGGGAGATGGGGCCGATCCCGCCAGGTGGCAGCGCCGGGCGGGCATAAATGCACCGCGACAGCGCGCTCGACCTGAGGGACCGCCCATAACCCCGGGTTGCACCGCCGTCGAGAGAGGCGAGGGGAGAGGAGCTGGGACGTGGACGAGAAGAGTGCGGGGCTCGCCAAGTCCTCACCAGCTCCTCATGCACCTCCGGGAAGAAAGGCACTGGGGGAGAGCGCGGCGGTGCCGCGGGAGCCCTCCCCAGAAACCAATCATCCAGCCTAGAGGGATCGGCCGGAGGTGTTTTGGGCACCTCCAGACCGATCTCCTTGGCGGCTCGGAGGAGCATAGCCGACAGTTCAGCATCCGTCTCAGACGGGGCGGCAACCGCAGAGGGGTACCGACCCGCCGAGTCGTCAGCCTCATCGTCAGACTCTCCCTCTGATGCTGCAGCAGACATCTCGATCTCCTGGGGAGCGCCAAAGGAGATACCCAGCCCGCTGTACGGGGAGGTATACTGCTCTGGCAGCTCAACGGGACTGCGCGGTGACGCAGAAGTCCGCGGGGCTTTGGGGGCCGACGGAACATTCTGCACAGTCACCTGAATGTCCCCCAAGTGCCTCATCGCGGCTTTTATTTATTTATTTATTTTTTTACTTACCGCGGGAAGACAACAAGGGGTGCCTACTCATGAATGAGCGGCGGGACTTTAACGCAGCCATGGACATACGTTCGCAATGAACGCACGTACCATCCGTGAACGCTGCCTCAGCGTGCTCTCGGCCCAGGCACGTGAGACAGCGATCATGTCCGTCCAAAGAGGCGAGGAAACTACCGCACCCGGAAGCGCACGGCCGGAGATACATACCGGGAAGATGTCCTCGACAGCCGCGAGAAATTCACTCTTTTGAAATCCCGGTCCGCCCAGGGAGAAACCGCGGCACAACTGTGCTCTCAAACGGGCGGGGCTCGCTGGAGTGCGGGAGGCTTGAATGCCGTGAAAACGGCAGCCCGCAGGATTAGGCTGGCGGCTGCCGAACGCTCTTTTAGATGAAGCTCTTTTAGATGAAGCTCTTTTAGTAGCTCGGCAGCACGCCAGCAGAGAGAGTGTGAACTCAGGAACTCTTTTCTTTTTTTAAATGGCTCAGAAGACGAGGCTCCAAAAGCAAAAGTCTGAATGAGTGGTTGCACGCCGCCATCTTATATACCCGTATGTACGGGGGAGTGGCTCGGCATGCAAATACCACTCGCCAATGTTCATGAATGTTCATTGGCCTTTTGAATAAGGCTTGGAGATGATTGGACTCTCAAGCGAGTTCCCATATGTAACGTCGTAGTGAAACGACTGAAGGGGAACCTCAGTTCCCTGAGATAAAGGAACGAGCATTGCGTTGCTGACACTATGGGTAATTGTAAACAAATCCACGGTGAAATGAAATAAACAAAAGACAGAATTCTTACTGACGCAGTCTGGAACTTCATTTAAAAAGTTCATCCACTTTTTTGTAACATTGGGATCAATGCAATGACTGTTTTTTTTGCCATCTTTATCATTTAGTTTCTGTGTAGACCTGCACGTTTGTCTCTCTGGTAAACACTATACGCGAATCAGTGGGCGGGGCTAAACAGGCAGGAATGGTGATCTTCTGTGTAGGGGGTGCTTATCTACTTATTACATTGTAGACAGAGTAGAACATTTCAAAAGCTGTCATTTTGGCAAACTGCCTTCAAAATGAAACTTGCAGGATGTTTTTATAATGCCCACTTATATGTTAAAACATCAAGGCAATTTTCGTTTCTTAGTTCATCACCCATTTAAAGTCAGTTCATTGTTGCTTCAGTGATGTCATCATCCAGCTAAGTTCAGTTCTCATTCAGTAATGTCTGTGCAATCAAGTCAATAATATTGCCAAATATTGCCAAATACCAATGGATCCTCTGCAGTGACTGGGTGCCATCAGAATTAGAGTCCAAACAGCTGATAAAAAACATTACAGTACAATAATGGGCAAAGCAATAGTTCATAATCCTTAAGGACCACAAACATATTTGTTTACAACTCTTTTGGACTGTTTCTGCTTGTAAACTGTGCTTGATCTGTACATATTTCTCTCCTAATTCATTAGATGAATTAGACGACTGTTACAGTAGAGAACGCAATATTATGGACTTGTCTGAACATTAAAAATGTCTTAATGATGGATTTGTTTATTACAAAAATGCAGCTTTCCATTACAAGACATTAAATGTTAGACTAGAGTGGAGTTCTATGGAACTCCAAATGTGTTCCAATGAGGAAATTGAAGTATTTTTATGGTGAACTGGTTATTTTAGTCCATAGATTGACTTTTTAGAAGCTCACAGCTAAAAGTAGGGTTGTGGTGTTGTTTTGGGGGCAGGGTTTGCTTATGGGTTGCCCATGATCACAGGGGTGCACAGGCTGTTGAGATCTGCTGATAGACATCATCAGGATGCAGATCCCACTCCCAGCACACCAAACTCTTCTGATAAAATGAATACAAATCTCTATGCTTTAGATTACTTCCCCCTCCCTGGCTCCCAATATGTTAAATCTATCATTTTACATCAGGTGAAAACTGAAAAAAAGAGGATAAAGGGAGTGGAGGGATGAAACATGGGTTAAATGTTCAGGAATAGCAGGAATTGCAGTTGATTTATGTTGCTTTGTCATACATAAATGTGTTTATGTACCACAAGACACAGTATTATGCGGATTGAGCATTTATAAAAGAGCTAGTTCACCCCCCAAAATGAAAATTCTGTCATCAGTTACTCACCTTCATAAAGTTTTGAAAGTTGTATGATTTCTGTGGAACACAGCAGACGTTTATAGCAGAAACCTGGCAAGCAACTTCAATTTCAATCTCTTCTTAGACAAAGCCATCGTGCACCACTGTTCAGTTTTACATCTGTAGGATTATTTTTTGAAATAACTTTTATACTTTTATTCAGCAATGCATTCATGATTAAATTGATCAAAAGTTTTTACATTGTTGAAAAAATCTATTTCAAATAAATGCTGTTCTTTCAAATGTTCTATTCATCAAAGAAAAAAACATGGTTTCCACAAAATATTACACAGAACATCTGCTTTTAACACTGATAACTGTTTTCTTTCTTCCACAGCACATTGCACATTGGAATGAAATTCATGAAAAATCACGTGACAGTGAAATAATGGCTGCTGAAATTTCTAAATATTACAACAGAAAACTAGAAAAATATTACTGCCTTGGTGAGCATAACATTTATTAAAAAAAAAAAAAACATTAAAAAAATTGTACCAAACTTTATAATTGCAGTCTTTTTTTGTAGCTTCAAGGCCCGTAGTGCACAAAAAACAAATCTGATATTTCACTAAATGTCTCTTTTACAGGAATAGTTCACCCAAAAATGAAAATAATTTAAAGATGACCTATTATGCCACTTTTTATAAGATATAAGTCAAAATACCTTTTAAAGATACATTTTGAAAATGCCTATTTTGACTGGAAGCAGAAACACGCTGTTTTTGTGCATGTCTCTTTAAATGCAAATGAGCTGCTGCTTCTTAGAGGTGTGCCTTTACAGCTCTTACCTCAGATACTCTGCCAAAAAGCATCTGTTTGTTTTTTATTATCATGTCTGTTATGCTGAAATCACACAGCATGTGAGTACTAAATCTCTTTCATGTCTTATTGCGCTTAAACTGTCAAATACACAAGTTTATGATAAAAACACACGAGTTACAAAATGGTTATGTCTGTGAAGGTAAACAGTTGGGAAAGAAAAATAGTGTTCTGTGCTCGTCTGTGCAGCCAATGACAGAACAGTTACCATGCTTTTAAGAAACTGGTACACTGTGGTTGTTTGCGAAAACAGAATGTTTTTTTTTTGTTTGTTTTTTTTAACCATACAATGAAAGTCAATGATAACCAAAACTGTTTGGTTACCAACATTCTTCAAAATATCTGATGTGTTACATAAAAGAAAGAAAGTCATACAGATTTGGAATGAAATAGGGGTGAGTAAATGACAGATTTTTCATTTATTAATTATCCCTTTAGCCGTTTCTTGAAAACAGCTACAGCCAACACAGTTTTGAATTGTAGTAGAAAACGTATGCAGTGGCAGCTCTGAACACACAGAGTGTCGCGATGAGACACTCTGTCACCACGAGGTGAACTCATCTCCAACACCACAAACAACGGGTCATTAACGTCCACAGAAAAATGCTCCAATCTCCCATTACCCACCCAATCATCACTCTCTCTCTTTTTCCCCTCTCTGACTCTGTTGTGAGGAAGGGAGTCAGTGCTTGATGATGTGAATGAAGAAGCATTGTGTTACTGTCAGACTAACTGCAGCTTTCTGCCAAGCCAAGAGGCTTTCATTCTCAAGCCAGGGGTAGGGAAAAAAATGAAAGAAACTGCTAGTGCCAACTTATAGGATGGACTGAAAGAGGGAGGAATTGAGGGTGAACAACAAAAAAAGGGGTGGTGGGGAAAGAGAGAGAGAGAGAGGTTTAGATGACACAAGGCTCGAGTGAAAGGCTAATTTGCTTTTCTTCTTATAGCTGCATTAGAGTCAATGTTGGCCAAATGACATTCTCCCGCAACTAATTGTTTGGATATATCAGAACCCCTTGACTAGAGTTTCGTAGAGATAAACAAAGAGAGATAGATGGAGAAAGAGAGAGAGAGAGCGGATAGATGCAGTTGGGAGGTGAAGTAAGAGATAAACAAGATAGATTGTGAAACAATAAAAGGGACCAGGGGACAAGACGGCAAGGGAAAGTGTGTTAGGGACAAAATTAGCTGCTCCATTTCCATTGGTAGAAAATGTTTACTTTTGTGCATGTGATAACAAGACTCAGCACAAATAAGTCATCAATTATGTGTACAAAAGCAGAACACTTGAGAGGAAGAGCAAGGAAAAAGCATGCTAATAGCCAAAACACTTATTCAAATCCAAACTTTAGCTTGTAGTCTTTGGATATATCTACTGTAGATTTCACATTTTTGCAACTTCAAATTGTTTCCACAGAGCAAAGTCTTGAAGCTGTGAATCTGTGATGTCTCACAGGACATTGGTGCCATGTCACCCTATGTGTGTCTATGTTAGGAGGGGTCTATGTGTGAAAAGAAAAAAAAAAATCTGTACTAACACAATGTTACCTCACGAAACAGAGCAGTGTTCGTTAACAAAGGCTTGGTGAGATAATATCAAACTTGCACTTGTTTATTTTAAATGGCAATCAGCATCTGTGGGAAGCAGATTAACCTGGAGGGAGAGAAAAAAAGAAACACTTTTTTTTAACATATTGCAGCTGTAAAAATCATAGAAAGCAGCAATGTACTCACACTTTGTAGGGTATGTCAGTCGTAACACCTCCCACTTTGTCATGAACAATGCCTTTTCAAGGATTTGTGTGTGCATATGATTGAGAGTTGTTCTCCTGGGACAACGAAGAAACGAAAGATAAATAAAAGAGTGTGGGGCCGAGTGTGGTTATGCCAATTTTCCATATAGTTATAAAATATCTCATTGTTGTGACAAATGAGATTTATATGAACTCAGCTCTGTGCAAAGAGTAAGAATTGACTGAATTGCTTCGCCACTCGTACAAATCACACGCACAAAGAAAAATGTCTGAATCGAGACTGCTTGCACTCTCCTGGGGGCATATTAGTAGCACGGCATTAGATGTGTTCATATGTGCACTCAGCTTAGGCATTGATTGCATGTGCCGCTCTATACATGATTACTGAGATCAGTAAATGTGTGAGCCTGTGTAATGTGAAGAATATAAATATAAGGCTCTGTGGGAAATACTGATGAACTAGACATGCAACCAACAATATAAAACGAATGAAAAACAGGCATTTTAAAAACATGCACCTCTGATTTTAAAATGTCCCTATTATGCCAAGGTTCCTAATATTGATTTGGGAATCTCCTACAATCGGTTTACATGAATGCAAGGTCAAACAATGCTTTTGTTTACTCAAAATATGCATTTAATATCTACTTTTTCAGCGATTCTCAAACAATCTGTTCGAAGCAGTTTAAAGAATCAGTCTCTCTAAATCCCTCCTTTCCATGAGCCTACTCTGCTCTGATTGGTCAGATGGTCCAGTCTGTTTTAATTGGTCTACCGCATAAAGCACATCAGAAACGAGACACCCATTGTCATAGTTCTGGTTTTGAGTGCTTGACGCAAAATTTAAACATCTATTATTTACATCCAGCTGATCCAAATAAACTGGGTACTGATCTATCTTTCAAAAGCAAGCATTTTGTGAATCCCACGTTGAATTTCCTGAGATTAGAGGAGCGGTTGTCAAAAAAAATTTTGTGTTTGAGGGCAGGTCAAATTACTCATGGCCGGCCAATATAGAACATAGGCTGGCATTATGCAAATGTGTTACACTGTGACATGTAACCGTCACGGAAGTGAGATTCGAATTACTAATGACTCGTTTAGGTTTAAAGTCGATTATTTTGGGAGACAATAACTTTATCATGCACTTTTGGCTTTACAACTTCATTTGCATTCACATACAGCTACATTACACACTGCATGAATGGCAATATTCAAAATGGCATAATACGGGCATTTTAAATCTCTTATGCTCGTCAAGGCTGCAGTTAATTGTTTAGAAATACAGTAAAAACAGTAATATTTTATCAACTGTACTTGTAATGGCAAAGTTGAATTTCCAGTCTTTAGTCTCCTTCAGCAATAATTCCAACATGTTCAAGAAATATTTCATATTATTATCACTGTTATAAACAGTTGTGCTGCTCAATATTTTTGTGGAAACCATGGTACATTTTTTCCCATGATTCTTTGATTAATACAAAAACAGCATATAATATATATTTGAAATTTAGGGCCAGTTTTACTAAACAGGGCAAATTAGCGCGAGAGCGCAATTCCAAAAAAGCGCTGATGGGAGGGGAAATTTTTGTGGGTAATTTACTAACAATGCGCAAATTAAAAAACACAGGCCCAACATCTCATTTACATATCGACCGACGCATTATACCAAACGCAGCACAAATTAAAGTAGTCACAAATAAAGAATAAAGAAATAAAGAAGCCACAGTAAAATGAAGGAGGCCAAAAAAATGAAGGCTTGCTAGAAGTTTTGACAGACGTGGTATTGCGTGACTCCTAGTTGAGGGTTCCAAGTTGTCTTTTATTTCCTGAAGCAAATTAAAAATAACATGGCTTAGCAAACAATATGTTTGAATAATGTATTCTTCTGGCATTCCAAATAAATTAATATATGTGAAAAAATCTTCTCCTTTCTACTAAGTGCTCTCTGTTTTCTGTGGTGCCTCCTTCTAGAAACAATAATTGCAGCCATTCCAAGCGCAAAATAGTTTAAGACATGCTTTTTTGGGGCATTAAATAATGGTACAAATACCAGTAATTTAGCACAAATGTTGGGTGAGTAATTTAAATACTCTCCTCCCATAAATGTTGCATCTGAAAGGGAAATTCCTATAAATGCATATTCATAAGGTCAGGTGCAGAAATAACTGCACCTTTTAATAAACTTTTCAGCTCTATTTCTTCTCTGTGCGTCTTTAGTAAAACCTGACCGTACAATTTTAATGCCAAAAGATGGTTTGTGCTGGCGCAAGCTGTTAGCAAAACTGGCCTATAGTTTGTAACATTATAAATGGCTTTACTGTCACTTTTGATCAATTTGATCAAACTACTTCATGATTAACAGTATTAATTTATTTTTTAAAAACGGGGCAAAGAAAAACTAAATGGGGCAAAGAAAAACTAAATGAAACAAAACAGTTAATAATGACTTTATTGCTTATAATTGTGACTGTACCTCTAAATATTCCTTTTATTTTTAATAATTGTGACTTTATTTTTTATCACTTTACGTTTTTATTCTGATGTGGAAACAGAATATTAAAGTATTTATAGATTGTAGGCATATACATTTTTTTTAATTATTTTTTTGATTGGAACTGTAAAGAAAGAAAAAAAAAGTCACATCCAATCAGCAAGCAAGTTTTACTTTGTAAGACCCAGATGTAAATAATCATGATAATAATGACAACAAATGATGTTGATGATCATATTTTTTTATGTGTCATTGTTGACTATGCTACTGTTATTTTCCCCCTCAAACAGCTACCACAAATCATTGATCTCTCAGTAAAACATGCCATATTAAAATCTTTAACCCTATTTGTTTTTAAATGAAATAAGTCATACATTGTTTATCAAAAGCTACAGAGTTGTCCTTAAATGGGATCATCCTTTAAGTCTAATCAATGTCTTCAACACGTATCGCAGGCTTTTTGTTTTCTGTATAAATCGGAGGACAAGTCCTCTGAAACGTACACTCACACACACAAACCTCAGCTCTGTATCTTTTTTCTTGATGAAACTGAAATCAGTGAAGCTCACAGTTGAATATTTCATCACCGGTCTTTCTCTCCGCCCTTATGCAGCCTGTATCGTGCCGCTTCAGTTTTAGACTGAGAGTCTTCTGTAAAGGCAGGGTAGATTTTCTGTGTGAAGGTGTATGTTTGTGTGTTTACGTGTCAGAAAGTACGAGAGGGTCAGTGACACAAGGTTAACCGTGACGATTATGGTAATGGCCGTCAAGCACCATTCAGAAGCTGTTAACCCTTCCAACTGCACATTACAAATGAAAAAAGAAAGAACACAAGAATAGCTAACAGGGAGAAATTCTGTAGTGTGAAGGTGATCCCCGGACTGATGTGGCTGATTTGAGGTGTAATTGTCCTGTTTCAAGTCCTAGGTTACGTTAATCAGATTTGTGATGTCATCTGCGTGTGCCACCCAACTGAGTTAGCCTGACGCAAACTGTTACTGTGAACATTAGCAGCTGCCACACACAGAGCAAACACAAACATGACCTATTCAGAAAGGACACACCTTGTGCTTGCCACAATAGGTACGGGCATGTTTATGTACCGAGGGGTCAAGGTTTTGGCTGGTTAACATGGCCTGTTGAGCCCCTAGTGGTAGATACTATAACTGCACCATCTGGCTGCAAAGAACATGCGCTTGTTCTACATCTAGAAAGTATTTACTCTTTTTATTTGTAGATGAAATGTAGGGAATGAAGCCCTGTTGGGTGAGCAGCATGGTTGGCAGGTAAAGTGATTTGCCTGATTTGCGTATTATTCAAAAGACTCTCGCCACAATTTGTTCAAGTGTGGTTTCTTTTCAAACTAATCAAAGTGTTTGGTAGGAGATAAAGAGAGAGGGAGAGTGTAAGGAGAAAACAGAGGGAGGGATGAGAGGGTCTACGGGAGAGGAGTCATTATGTGTATCCTGCTCTTGATCTCGAGTAGGAAATTGTAATTCATCATGTCTGACCTTTGATCTTCAGGTGGTGTGGATGAGGGCTTAAAAAGGATGACAGATTGCATTTGCTCAATTTGTCGTTGATTAGAATTGACATTAAACAAGATTACAGACATCATTAAACCGTAGTACATGAAACACTCAGCTAAATGAAGAAACAGAGCAGGTTACTTTCTTCTCCACCCATAAATACAGTCCATAGAAGCGCATTACATTTTGTCCATATACTTAATGGCAAATGCTATTTGCACCCGGTTGTAAATAATACTGTGCTGCTGTAATTTTGACCCACTGTAGATGCTATAGATACTGATTTACTGGATCTTAACATGAACTTTTCACCCTGAAACTTCATGACATCCTGCACAGATGTGATTTGAACATGGTGACGTAAAATGCTTTCACTGTCAACGTGTTTCTCGCAAATTCTCAGCTGCAAACATCAAATTATGGCTCTTGCATTGTTATTTGTCAAAGAGGGTCAGTTTAACACAGTCAAACGCAATGCTGGATATTCAATGGTGACAGCACAGTTATAAAAACACAAATGCATATTAATAATAAATATAAAATAGCACAAAAATATACAAAATGAAGTATAGAGAATGTACAGCAGTATATATAGAATCTTTGTTGTTATTTTTAAACTTCATTTACATTACATTACATCTATTCATTTAGCAGATGCTTTTATCCAAAGGCATTTACAAATGAGAATAACACAAGCTGAAGCTTTTTGATGTGTGAATGTGTGATGGGAGCAGAATAGGAATAGGAGTGTTGTACAGAAGAAAAAAGTGTGAGAGAGATGAAGAGCACTGCTACAATAATCTACCGCTGTCCAAGGTCTTTTATGTACATCCATTTATTAAAATAAACAAATAAATAAATAAAAACACATATTGATTTCTTTCCTTAAAAAGGAATTGAATACACTGAATACATTAACACATTAACCACTTTGTTATATAGCAGATCACACATACACACACACACACACACACACACACACAGAAATACAATAGACATAGCCTACATAATATACACACAATATAGTAGTGTAACCAAGGCTTGATAATAAAACTGGCCAACCCACCAAATGCAAGTGGATTTCAGTGGTGGCGTGTAACACAGTCACTACCATAGATATGTAGGTTTATAGATAGATGCCCTATTAACAGCTTTTTCTATGGGCAAGTTGACTGTGTGTCTGAATGTGTAAATCTGCAAAAGACTTTAGCAGATTATTTTGCTAAACTAACACAATGAACAAGATGAACTCGTTGGCTAACACAAAATTAAAATATTATAGTTATATATAAAATCATAGTTTAAAAACCTGTAATAACTGAGTTAATACATATAAAAACACAAATCAGCACATTCACATCTGTGAAGGTTTATCCCATTTCCTTGGGACTTTAAATGTTGGTGGTTATTACAGCCAGAGGCTGTGCAATGTACACTGTAAAAAACAATTTGTTGAGTCAACTTAAAATAATTTGTAACCTGGCTGCCTTAAAATTTTAAGTTCAGTCAACTCAAAAAAAGTTTATTCAACTTAAAATGTTAAATTATGAAAATTATGATAAATTGTCACTTTTTTTATATAAAAAGATATTTTTTAGGGTTACTTACAAATCTGTTAAGTTTAGCAAACACAAATATCTAAGTTGTTACTTAGTACAACTTAACATTTCAAGTTGACTAAACTTATTTTAGTTGACTGAACTTAACATTTTAAGGCAGCAAGGTAACAAATTATTTTAAGCTGACTTTTTTTTTACAGTGTAGTGTCATCTTGGAAAACTCAATGAAATTGAGTGAGTGATGACACATTGACCATTCCAAGATGACGGCTGTGCCAACATGTTTAAAGCAGTCAAATGTTGCATCTACTTATATGGTCACTGTTGGGGAAAGTTACTTTTAAAAGTAATGCATTGCAATATTGCATCATAAAAAAGTAACTGATTGCATTACTTATTTATTTTTAATATAAAGTTAAGTTACTTTTGTGTTACCTGATCTGGGCATACTTATTTGTTTTTTAATATTAAAAACCCAAAAGTTATATTTTTGGCAAATGTAAACGCTGTTTCACACCAAAAAATGAAATTAATAAGCTTTAACGTGAAGGAAGTGCCTCAGCCTCTGCTCCTCACTCAAGATTTCTCTCCACATGGAGGAAGAGAGATGTCATTAAATACATGAGAACTTGCATTACTTATTTGAAAAAGTAACTCAGATATTTACGCGTATATTAAGAAGTAATGCATTTCTTTACTTGTCACTTAAAAAAAAGTCTAATTACATAATTCATGTTACTTATTATGTGTTACTCCCAACACTGGACACTACTACGGGTGGGAATCTTTTGATACCTTACCGTTCAATTCATATAGATTCTTGGGGTCATGATTCAATTAAAAATCGACGAATCAATTTTTTTTTTATTTTTAATCACAATTCACATTTTTTCATCACATTTTTTTGTGCACACTGGACATCAAACGCACCAGTATTTTGATACAAAAACTATAGTTCTATAGTATGGGTAGTCCTGATTTAAGAAACCATTGTTTCCTGTTAACAAACTTCCTAATAAATCAAAAATATTTTACACTTCCCATTAGAGACGTGCCCGAAAGGAAGGATGTGTACAGAAGGGAAAAAATACAAGATGGGAGGAAAAAAAAATCACTGCTTTCTCTCAGTTATATCGTTGGGTAATTATACTGTATATAAATAGTGGACATCAGGGAGCCGCTATTAATATACGTGACAATGAAACCGCTTTTGAATGCACAATTGCGTTTTACTTTCACTTTCGAGATTCGTGATCATACATTTTCTGTGTATACTTTGGAGCAACAATACTTACCACATATTTTACAAGATTAGATGTTTGTCAGTGGTACTGAGGGTCTGCAGATCATTCCCCATTGTCATATCAGTCATCTCTCCTTACTCTGTTTATGTGGCAAGTGAAATATGTATTACGTACTGTAATGTAACAGGCAGCTGCTAGCAAATGGCTAATCATGTCTCTTTAGTGGCTCCGTAGAACACGTTGTTCAATTTCTGTGCCTTTCCGAATACGGATTCACTATTCGAGCACATCCCTTCTTCCCATAACAACAAAAGATCAATAATCACTAAAAGATTAATAGTAGAGATCAATAAACACTTCCTCTCGCTGAAAATGGGGCAGGATGTGTTTGTTTTTCCTTCTCTTTTGCTGTTGCAGTTTTGTTTGGACAACATCTTGCTATTATTAGTAATATAATATACATGTATAATATATTAATAATAATTACATTTATATAATTTATAAAAAATGTTAAACAAAAAAAATAAATAAATTAACCATATTTTTATGCAGTAAACACGCAGTTATAAATGTGAACCAGTGGATCAACGAGAAGCTAATGTGCCTTTTAAAAAAATCTAAACAATTAAGAGATTAAGATGTTTGTTTTAAATGAATATAGCCTAATAAATTATGCTTTTGACTCATCCCTTTTCTTAAAACATGGATTTTATAAAACTTTTTGTGATTTTGTGAAAACATGTACCTGAACTATAAATCATGCCTGGCAAGCCTTGATTTTAACATACCTAACATTGTACAGTAACTTCTGGATATATATCATACTTTAAGTTTGGGCTTTTTGCCATTTTATTCAGACAGTGGGAGTGGAGTCAGGAAACAGCAGGGAGAGGAGTAGGAGGGGTTGAGATCAGAAAATGTCACAAGCCGAATTGGAAGCCGGGTCGCCTGCACATAAGTGTCACCGCACAAAACATTGCAACACAAGTGCTACCCTCCAGGCTATGTCTCAGATGTCAAATATGCATTTTGTATGTCTCCACCTGACTTCTGGGGAGCAAATATCTGTGCTTTGTTGCCAGTTCTATATATGCATCTGTGCAAATAGTCACATTGATTCTTTATTCACTACAGCATGTGTACATTCAGTGACATACAAGTAAGTAACTGCTATGCATTTGGAGAAAAAAAAAGTGGTCATTCATACTGTTGAATGTCTCAATATGACATACTGGCTGTTTTTTTCTTTTTAACATATTTTATCCATATTGCAGTCAGGATAGCACTGAAATCTTAAAAATAAACAAAGCAAATCACCAAGTAGCAGTATCATCATGTGCTTTCTTGGCACCGCTGTGCACAGTCTTTAGTGACCTTTTTATGACCTTTCTCTAAGGAAAAACAATTTGGCCAAATTAAGAGGCAGCAAATTCTCAAACTGCAGGGCACCCAGCCATGATTTTTCTGCAGTCTTCTGTTTGGTAAGCACAGAGAGTAGTGACACTGCTGTGAAACGGCATTATCACTGTTTATTTGCTTATATACTTGTTTATAGAGAGATAGTTCCTCAGTCTCAAGAGATTTTCAACAGACACATCAAGCTTCAAGCAGCAAAATATTATGTTAGTCACCAAGATTAAATACTCCAAGGACAGGATCATGCCATATGCATGTGCTCTGTTCCAAAACACATAATGAGCAGTATATCTATCTATCTATCTGTTCATAAAACCTTTAAACTTTGCTTTTCTAGTTAAAAAACAATACAATTTAATGCCACTTCATTATTTTCAAATCCAAATAGCAATTCTGCATCCTGTTTGTGGCCTCATTTCAAATGTAATTCAAATTTAGGAACTGGCATGAAAAAGCATTCTCAATTTTGTTCTGAATGGCACACATCATATAGTCCATTAGCAATATGCTAACGAAAACTCTATTAGGCATTATCTGTTCACCACTCAGAAAAGTGCTTTGGTTTGGTGCAGAAACCAGAAAGAACTATGCTGTAGTGCAGAGAACAGAGGAGGAATGAAAATCCTTGTCTGTTAATCGTAGTTCTTCATATCTGCCTATTATCTTGGAGAGAAGAATTGTTCTCATACCAGATGCTGAGTCACGTTTGATGAGCTTAACAAATAACATTTATCAGATGTGTTTATGGGAGATGATTCATACAATGATACTCTACAGTCAAATGTTCATCTCTGTCTGAGTCATTGGGACATCGCCATTAATTACACAGATCTTTTAGGGTATCTCATTGTTTGCTCTTTTTCCAGTAAATGTTTCATTCAAAGTTCTACTTCTCCCACCATCCCTTGTTCAATA
Source organism: Labeo catla (assembly GCA_012976165.1). NCBI lineage: Eukaryota > Metazoa > Chordata > Actinopteri > Cypriniformes > Cyprinidae > Labeo > Labeo catla. The sequence continues at coordinate 688,749 of VONZ01000187.1, forward strand.
ATGCAGTGTTCCGGTCCACGGGGACGCAGCTTTTCTTCACGAGGTGACGGGCTGGCAGAGTATGAAGACATGCACACAGAACTCTTTTTAAACAGCAGCGGCCATACGCACATTGACATATGCTGCCGAAAACGCGTGCCACATCTGAAAGAGAGGGAGCGAGAAAACAGGAGGGAAGGATGGAACAAAGAAGAGAGAGTGGGCAGATGGCATTTCAGATCGAGTTATGGGTACGTGGCATTGCGGAAAGTCCCTGTTGCTGGCCGAGCTCGGTTTGAAAGGGTGGACGAGTCACTGAGGGAAACAGTAAACGGCTTTTTAAGAGGAATGATGCAGATTAGCGCTGACACACAAACAGAAACAAGAGTTTTTGTGTGTTTGGAAATAGGACGTTGCTTTGTGGAGCTCCTAAGAGAGGTTTTAATTATGAAGAAAACGAGAGGACATTTTTCCCCCCTCATTTTCATGTAGACTGTATTTTGTCAGGCAGGGTGCTTTGTTATTTAAAACCATATTCATATTTAAAGGCCAATTGAAGCCCAGCTGCTCATCACCATCACTTCAGATGTTCTTCACAACAGATCCCAGTCCGGAGCTGTTGCATTATGGGGGAAAAACAACAACACTCTAAAATGACCACACTAGAAAGATGTTTGGAGTTGTATTTCAGTTATATAAATACGAAAGTTTTAAATGTGCCTCTTAAAATTCCTTGGGGGAAAAATGCTTTTGACTAGACGAATGGAAGTGTATTATACAACATATGCATGATTATATGATGTGTTGCATTTTATAATTTGCATTTGTTTTTACCTACCATCTGCAAACTGTCTGAAGTCACCTGTGACCCATTTTTGGGTTTGTGACCTATCGATCCAAGTGGGATTCCTGGGCTTTGTTCTCGGGAGAAAAATGTGACTTGAATAGGGTCTCAAAAGACTCTCAGTTTAGTCTCATTACTATCTAGGACAAACAATTGAGATCTTATTTGTGATTTGCCTATCCTGTGGGAATCTGTTTTGTTTTGCCAACGCTTGCATTCATACAGCCAATATATAGGCAGAAAGCACAAGGAATATTTTCATCTCCATAATTTTCAGGCCACAGCAATGTGAAGATAAACATATGGCGTATGGTTATTTCATAAGTTGCTAATAAGGATTTATGTACCACACTCAGGTGTAGTAACACCAGGCGGTACACTCATACATCACAAAGTGATTAAGTGTGTCATCCACGATCCGCCGACCTTGATGAGGGGAAACTATCAGGCACATGAAGGGGCCACAGTTTGGGATTGAATGAAATATTTAAGAACGCCTCCATGGACGCAGCCTCACAAAACAACAGTACATTTGTGTCTGCTCTATGTTGCCTGTGTGTGTTTACTCACATGTCTGTGTGCGAAAGACTTTAGCAGCACAGTTGGTGTGTGTTCTCCATTCCGCGCGTTGGAAAGAGTTTGTGTTTCTTGTTTGTATCAGTTGCCGCTACACTGGGAAACTTTTGAGTTTGTGTGTGCGTGTGTGTGTTCCCATACGGGAGGAGCAGTGGAGGGGAGACAGATGGTCTATCTCAGGACCATCCAAATGTAGATTAAATATTAAAGATTTATTTGAAATCTTCATGATGATATAAAAATAGATAGAGGTTGGAATGAGCAAACACCTGTTTATGGCCTGCTTCACATTTTCTTCACGGGAAAGAGTGTCTGAGTTTGTGTGTGGGTGTGTGTGTGTGTATGTTAAAAAAAAATGTATTAAGTTACGATAAGATTCATAATAAGAGAACATGAGTTGGGAGTTTTTTCAGCATACCTAACTGTCATTGTTTTAGAAGTGGACTTTTCCTTTAATGAGTCGTCATATTTTTGAACCTTTTGATTGTTTTTTGTTGACTTACATTTGCATAATCCCCACCTGCTCGTGAAATACGAACAGTCTGACCTGCCTACAAACACTTCCGCTGGTTAGTGTGTTTACATAATGTCGAGATGACGCTGTGTTCTACGCTGTGAAAGCAAGTTTGTTTTGTTTTCATTGCCGAAAGATGATAATGTGAAGAATTAGTGGTTAAAATGTATTTTTTACATGATACCACAGCAATACAATTCAAACTTTTGTTGCGTGCTCGTCATTTTTATCTTCTTTGGCTTCTAATCTTCTTTATTTGGACCAACAAATGTCTCCAAACCACAACATGTAAGTACAATTGATACGTTATGTGAACATTTTCAAGTGAGTGCTCAAAATAACTGCTGTTTGTGTTAATATGTAATGTATACCTAGCACAGCTTTAAGTTTCCAGGTAAAGCACGATATTACTGTCTTGGTGAAATAGTTCTGAAATTCACGGTGAACCCACTATTTCCTAAGAATGTGTTGATTAATGTAGACTGTCATTGGTCTAATTACTTTGTTTAATAAGAATCTAACTTAGACATAGTTTGGTTTACAAACTGTGTTGTTTCATCATTTAGTCACATTAGCACTTGGCTAACATGGCTAATCCACTTGGCTAATCAACCATTATTGTTTTGGTTATGTGTTTACAGTTTAGCAGCTAAACTTTAGCTGTAGGCATGATTTGCTTGCATAAATGTTAAACAAAATGGTTTTATGTCATTTTTATGTCACTTTGTGGAGCACTATATTATTGTTTTATGTAAAGGTGCAGGGTTGCCAGGCTTTCACAACAAAACCCACCCAATTGCTGCTCAAAACTAGCCCAAACAGGTAAGAGGGGGTGCCCATTAAAAATGTTAAAATAGATGCTTTTTGTTGGAGTTCCTCTGGTAAATTTGCATTCCAGGGGCTAAATATGATGTTATTGGGGTCACTTAAACCCGCGGACATCAAAAACAACCACAGACTTGGCAACACAGATGCTAGTGCTCATTAACTTGCTCAAGTACTCCTCTCTGTACCAATCACCATTGCTGACCAATCAGAGCAGAGTAGGCTAATGGAAAGGAAGGGTTTACAGACATTTTGCTTAGATCTGCTTGAACAAAACATTTCGAAATCATTGAATCATCAAATGTATATTCTGAGAAAATTACGTTTTCTGACTTAGATGCATTTAAACCTGTTGCAGGGGACTCCAATATAATATTAGGACAAAAAAAAAAAAATAAATAAATATATATATATATATATATGACCTGCTCTTTAATGCATTAGGTGTCATGAACAAATGACCAATTCTTTGAATTGAACCACAATTCCAAATTCGACAATTCTCACTCAACTGAAACATCCAAAAACAATTGCCGCATTTCTATTACCCTTCAAATTGCACAAATTAAAATTTCGAATTGAATATACAGCCAATGGAAACACATACATTTTACACATTTTTCAGGCAATTTGAAAAAGAAATATTCATAAAACTGCAATAGAAACATTTTGTGCATTTACAGGTCACCTGGCGTACTTTAAAAAAAATCATTATTTTATGTACTATAGCCTCCAAGAAACATCTCATATGTGACTCCTTGCCATTAATGTGTAAATAATAATGGTTAGTGTAGTGACTGTGAAATTTTTAAACCCACCAAAATTCATCGCCATGACTTATCACAAGAGGAAAAAAATTGCATTTTAATCATATAACATTGGTTAATGAAAATTTGTCATTTCGCATTAGATTTTAATCGACATTTATAAAATATCACAAAAGTTTTGTGCAAATCTGTAATGGAAACAGCAACTGATTAATTCAGGAACTAAACACTACCTGGTCTGTGTTGGTGTTGAGACATAACAGCTTTTGCTGTGGCTTTATTTGGAAGTATTTGCATTGGGAGAGCAAAATCATGCAAAATATTGTGTCTAAAATGTTAGTTACTCAATAATTAACTATATTAATAATAAAACAATACCACGGTTGTGATTACCTGCAGCCCCGTGCCCGCGGCAGAATGACAGCCCTGTTGATATTTGCAAATACAGGCTTGATATTGCTTAATTAGTTCGGGGTACCTAATGCATGTTAACTAACTAAACCGTATAGCAAAACGTTACTGAAAAACCATGTCATTTTCAAGAAAAAATAATAAATATTAGAAATTGTCTTTACCCAGAAGGGAGCTCTTGCTCATAATAGTCATTTCAAATTCTGCTGTCAAAACTTGATGATGAAATTTGGCAGAATAGTACATTTCCATTTCAATCAATCTGAATACAGTCCAATATTTTACTCTAACAAGCAATTTCTATTTGATCAAAGCCTTAAAAATTTTCAGTTTGTGTAGTCTGATATATATGTCAATATATATATATATATATATATACAGTACAGTACACATACAGTATATTTCAGGCTACCTGACAAAGAACAAAGGCGTATCAGTGATGTGCAAATATATAAAGCAGTTGCCCGATTTTTTGCACTTGCTTTTAAGATGTTTAAAGGGGAATTGTTGGCTGCACATGGGATGTAGAAGCAGGCAGTTAGAACATATATCTCATATATCTCACTCACACACCAAAATATGCACATATGAACACACACACACACACACATGCTCAAATGTAGACATACTATGCATGCACACACCCAAACTCGGATGTGTTTAAATGAGATATAACACGCAAGATTAATGCATTGGAGACAATCTGTTGTGTTGATCATCTTAAGATCCTGTCCACAGTCCTCTGGGACGGATTCTGACATACAAAGTTGTGATTGACAACACAACGCATCCATCTTCATGAACATGCAAACTTCTCTCAGCTCTAGTTCCAGCATCAGGAGCTTCTGTGTGTGTGTACGTGTGTGTGTGTTTTTCACAAGGGACCACATTGTTCCATCACCTTGGGGATGCTGTTTTCCCAAAGGAGAGTAGTTCTCAGATTCTTTGGGATGAAAAACCACACGTCTTATTAGAAACTAGGACACCCACCCCCCCATCACTGCAACCTTGCTCGGGTTCAACTTTTGTTGCATAGGCTGGCGATGTTCATATGAGACGGTAAAACACTGTCAGCTGCAGGTAGGCAACATCTCACCACCCACACGCACACATACACACCACAACATCTGAATGTCCTCGAGCGAGCAGAAAGGTAATATGTGGTGACAATAGCGCCCAGCAGGCCCGCTCGCAGACTTGTCTTAGTGTGAAATCTGAACTAAGAGCGATTAAGAAACAAGCTACATGCGAACAGCTGGGTGCAGGTCGCACTTAAAATATTGTTGGGATTCAACAGCACCTCGTATTATATGATGGAATGATGGATCGGGAGTTTGTTGCTCTGACGGAGAGAGATGGCTTGTTATCGTGACCTTCACAGACACGCATACACACACACTCTCTTTCCCCACAGTCGCTAATGCAGTTTTTCTGAGTCCGCAGGGAAGCTGGAGCTTGTAGCCCACTCACTCTCACTCTCTGGCTCTTGCTTTCTGAGTGTCGATGGTCAGTGGTCATCTGTGACCTTCAAAGCCAGACCCCGAGGCCCTCACAGCTGCCCGAGAACTGGACAGGAACAAGCACGGGGGCGTAAAGGGGCTGTCACTCAAAGGAGTCAAACGAGAGACTCTGAGCGAGACACAATCAAGCACAAACACGTGAGTGACACTAACGTTAGTTTGTGACACATTTATGATTAATAATGCAGTTCTGTCTTCCCACGTTCGCCTGTGCGAACACATGCACTTATTTCCAAAGTCTCTAAATATTGACAGGGCAGCAGGACAGATACAAAGGTAATCGGCCTGACTTTTGTAAGGCTGAATAATTGATGGCGAGGAGTTGGATCCGGTCGGGTAGCTGGAGAAGGTCTGATACACACGCTGCCGTGTTAGTATTCGCCGCAGGGCTTGTATTAAGTATGCAGATTTGGTGAATCGCTCCTGGCCAGAAAAACACTGATTTTTAATTGATATATTAAACAGACAAACAGATTGCACAACCCCAGGACATGAACAAAATAGTTGCGGAAAATTCTCCCGTGAGGCATTGGTGTCTCTCTTTCTCTCTATCTTTCTCTCTCTCTCACACACACACTGTATAAGTTCATTTTTATTACTTTCTATTTAAGAGCACAAATGGATTGGTGTTTGTCATATATTTTATCACTAAGCTTTATTGGGTGCTCCATCTCTGCTGTTATAAAACAAGATTCTTAGATAGATTTATTGTTATTTGCATGTCTGTACACTAGTCTATTTCTGTATTCATTTGCTTGCCTATGACTTTCACTCTTAATTTTGCACCTTGTAATCAGGGCCAGTCACCTCATTAGGCCACATAGGGTGGTCAATGACGCTACTCATTGAACAAACTCTGCCTGTTGCTGTGTTGGCACATGGTTGAATTGTTTGGAATGTTTTCAAAATGGTCATTTAGAACAAATGGAATAAAAAGAATTTGGAATATTTATCTACAGCACACTGAAACAAAACCAGCTGATGAATATATAACTTTTTCCAGCAGTTTTCATTAAAAACCTTCTGTGTGCTACAGGTAAAGACAGTTTAGAATCAAAAGAATACATGAAAGCCCTTCAAAAGCTTTCTTTTCTTTTTTCTTTTTTTTTTTTTGGTCCTTGGAGTTTCATGTCAGTACAATGATGGATGAATGCTCATTCAATACATACACTTCTTCGTCTCATATGCTCACCAAGGTTGCATTTATTTGAGCAAAAACACAGTAAAACAGTAATACTGTGAAATACTATTACAATTTAAAATAATTATTTTCTGTTTGAATATATTTTAAAACAAAGCAGTCATTACTCCCGTTTTCATTCCTTTAGAAATCACTCTAACATGCTGCTATGACTTGGTTATCAGGAAATATTTGTTCTGCATAATTATAATTATTATTATTATTATTATTATTATTTATGACACTCTTTTTTTTTTTTTTAACCCAAATGCTTGGTTCAGCCCGTTGGGTCATTTTATTGGGTTATTTATAATATTTCTACCTAGGTTCTGGGTTATTTTTTTAACTCAAATGCTGGGTTCAACTTGTTGGGTTGTTTTATTGGGTTATTTTTACTGTTTTTTACCCAGGTACTGGGTAGTTTTCTGTTGCAACTAAGTTGCTGGGTCATTTTTAATACTGGGTTATTTTATACCCAACCGCTGAGTTGAGCCTGTCTCTGATGAAACAACTCAGCTGCTGAGTTACAGTCAGTCAGAGTGCAGGCTTTTTAAGTCCTCTACAGGAGAGAGCAGTTCTCAGCACCGCCAATTTGCACTTTTTCAGCAAAAAAAAAAAACAAAGGTGTGTATACATTTTATTTCATGTATAAAGTCTTTACTGTGTTGTAAATTGTATTATTTTATGCAACGCAACATTAGGACGAGATGTCAGTCAGCTGCGTAAGCAGCGGTTGTTTCGCAGGATGGAAACGGCTTTTGCCTTGCATAAAATAAATGGATTTTATTCGTAATTGTACTGAGTTTAATCTAAGAATATGTTCTCTAATGTCAGTACTGTTTGTTTATGGCCAGTTTTTTAAGTCAGTCATGGCATCTTTCAGCTACAAGTGAAACACAAGGCCGCGGTCTAAAGTTCGCAGTTAGCCCGGCGGACAGGAGCCCTTCACCAGCTCAGATTTCGGCGAGAGAATTAGCACTATTTCGGTAAAAAGAAATTATAGAGAATGGTTGAATACACTAAAATTAAAATTCTACTTTTAAATGTTACATTTTTTTTTTTTTGTCTAAAATGCTTGTTAAACAAGTTTAAATGTATGTAATATTGTAAACTAAGCTGTATTCACCCAAATAAATTCAATTAGTCTTTTGTCCATGTGTTCTTGCTTAATAATTGCTGTTGTCTCCAGTAATTCTGTGTGTGTTTTTATAAGTTCCAGTCCATTTTAAAACAGCAATATAATAATTTTTAAACAACGGTTGACTTAAATAAAATAACCCAGCATGTGTTCTGTCCAGTATTTATTATTATTATCATTATTACGGTGGATTTTCATGATTATATATATATATATAAATCATGAAAATATCATATATATCATATATATATAGTTAAAAAAAAAGTATGTTTTTTTTTAAAGTAAGAAATCTTTCATAACTTTACACAATATCTTTTCTGTTACTTTTCGCCACCTGTGGAGTTGTTTATGTGCACATGTTATAACATTACTTATGTTTATACCTGTTTATGCATATGCCTATCATGTCTGTTTATGAATCCATAGCACACATATCTTGCATATCTTCCCACCTTTGGTGTTAATGTAGATGTGTTTATTTCTTGTCTTCGTGTCAGCACCCAATGTTATGCATTTAATGTTTTTTAACAATTCCATTTTTTTTTTTTTTTTGTTTACATTGGACTGGAGGGTCTAGCCTTAGGGCCGGACTAGTTCATAAAAACTGTTATATTTGATCATACAATGTAAAATAGATAAATAAGTAAAAAATAAATAAATACTGTCAGGTCACCTACAAAATGTGGAAACTAAACTTTTTAAGGGACGACACTGCAAAAGAAAAAACAAAAAAAAAATCACACACTTGTCAAGTTTAAGATTTTGGGCTTTTTGGTTTTTAATAAATAGTTTTTTTTAGACTAGTGGAAAGAAAACATTCAAAAGACACTGTAAAGTGTTTCTTTTATAGCACTTTATCTATGTGTGTAAATAGATTTCAATTAAAATACATATTTGTAAAAGGCGTATTCTCAAAATATATATTTTTTTTTCTCCTACACTGAGCCATAAATCTTCACTTCAGTAGCACTTACATACACCAAGCTTTATATTTTTTGTTCCTGTTAATATCCTGAATGTTTTTATAGAAGGACTGGTTCATATGTAATTTGCTTGATTATATACAACATTTTATTCCCCCCAAAATTGTGAAAATATATTGTTTTCTGTCTGTTCTATGTATTTTTTAAATGACGGAGTGACAAAAATGAGATACCCAAAATTCCCTCTGTAAAAAGATTTGACTCTAATATGTAAAATAATAATAATAATAATAATAATAATAATAATAATAATAAATATATAATAAATATATAATAAATAAATAAGAAGAAGAATTTTGAAACTGACTTCATCCAGTTCTGTACTAGAAATATATGCAAATTAGCACATATTTCATTAAATAATGCCTCTTTTGCATATTTAAACCTAACATTTTAGACAACTTGTAATAAAAAAAAAATGTTCGCAATTATCAATGTAGTCAATCAGCTGGGTTAGTAAGGTGATAACTATTCGTTTTTTGTTGATTTTTTTACCCTATTCACCTGCAGTGTCTCACCTTAAGTCATAAATATTTAATATTACTCAATAAACCTAAGTAAACAAGTTTACACAAACAAAAATAACTTTGATCTTTTGGTCTGATCAAGTAAAAATATCTTTTAATGAAAATAACATGTTTTCACATTTTACAGTATATGCTGTAACATAAATGTTGGGTATGAGCTTGGGTGCGTCTACTCTGTCAACAAGGTTGTAGGTTATATAATAAACTCACCTTAATAAAAACCTTCACATCCAAAACTGTCATTATTTAGTCTTTCACCAGCTGTAGTACATATGTCAGATCTCTTGATGAAGCTAATTTGTTTTAAGCATATTAGAGATGGAGGATGCTCTGTGTACCTGAGGCTTTTATTTTTAGACTTGGGGCGCTTGAAGCGAGTGTGTCAGCTGCAAACGTACCGTATTTTATTAAACATGAAATCACTTGTCAATTGGCACGGCTCATTAAAGTGATTTATAGTGCCTGGGCTTAAAATCAGAGTCAGGCAACATGGATGCAAGCAGATAAAAATGCTACATTAATCTGTCTTTCTCACAGCATAAATAGCTGCCAATCAGTATGAATAATTAAAATATGGGTCAACGGTAAGCGCTTGAGTGGCTTTCCCTAGCAGGATGACAGAGTTTATCCGCCTCCGAGTGGAGGGTATCCCATCGCACAATCCTTCATTATAAAACAACATAAACAGGAGGCACATATACAGTATGCCTGGCTTTTACATCCTGGCATGCTTTGAATGATGGTGTGATGTTTAACACGTTTTATCTCCTAGAAAAGGCAGCAACACAAGTTATTTATTTTGTTTCACCATGAGATGGATCGTAGGCCTGTTTTGAGGTTACAGGGAGGAGGAAAGACAAAGATTGAGATGGAGAAGGAGGAAAGGAACCAAAAAGCAAGAAGAGAAAAGAACACTACTGTCTCTATTTGTGGTATTTTGTTTTTAATGACAGGGTTTATTCTGTGTTTTCACACTTTGGCTGCAATGTGGAAATTACGCATTGGAAATCTCATTAACTACCTTCGCTGTGTGTTGACATTTCATTTGCATCAGGCAAGCCGCACCACATTGCGGATTTCACACTCCATCCATCTCATTTCCTCCTCAGATATGTCTGTTGGCTCAAAAGGAAATAATGTATAACATTCATTTCCCCAGTCCTTTATTAATGCACAAACAAAACCGCCAATTATAACGACATGTTTTTTCTTGTGTTTTTTTTCTTTCCCTTCTCTCTTCATTTCTCATTCCATTGGATTCCTCTTCATCCAAACCATTTTGTCAGCACACTTCAGAAAATTAATTATTTGGTTCTGATGTTGTCGTCTACACATTTGACATACAATTCTTGATTAACACCCTAGTTGTGAACACGGCAGAATTCTGCTCGGTAGGGGACAAGCCATCCAAAACAGCGAAGTTTTTTTTTTTTTTGGTGCGTGTGCGAGAAAAAGTTCTGGATGCCTGTGATTAGTGTATGGAATGCTGCAAGAGTGACACTCAACCTGACATGAGGTGCACTTGTTTATGCCCTGGCTTTCGCTGGTGGTGCCCTAGATGACTTGTAAACAAGCTACGCCGCGGATTCAAATCAGTGGCGCAGACGACGTGCTCATCTGACAATGCAGGTGATGTGTGCCTCTGCTGTTCATGCCTGTTCATTTGATATGAGACAATTACTTCATCCTCACCTCTCCTGTAGCACCACTGTGCACTGGGGCTTAGAACAATATGAACCTGTTACTAATGAACCAAGCACTGGTGACACATAGGAATAATACACATACCCAATCTCCCCACAGATTTCAATTTTGTCATTTAATAGCTGTCATGTCATTTCATATCTGTACAACTTACTGCACTATATATGTAATACCAAAAGAAAATATTTATTACTGAACTATATTACTCAAAAGATGAAAAAGCACACTGATTTTGACAGATCCAGTTAACATTTTTGGGCTGTGCGGTATTTAGAGTTTGTACGATATATCAATGTATTTTTTTCTATAAACGATATGGTATAAGGCAATACCGTTTGTATCTATATACAGTAGTTTGATATGAGCGCATCTGTAAAATAGTAGAAGACATTGGGGTAAAGTGCATAATCCACTTCGCCTTAATATGAGACATGTTTAAGGGTTTTAAAATAACGGCTTGCCCCATCAGATGCTGTGACAGATACATGTGTTGCTGACAAAGACGCTACTGGCTCTGTTTAATGTGTTTGAGGTGTGCTGTTTTCCTCAGTGCATAACATATTACACAGGTATATTCCCTGTCTGTAAACGTTAGAAAGTCACAGAAATATTTCCATTTTGCTATCAGAAGTGCGTGAGCCTTTTGCATGTGATTCTCCGCTAAACTACACTGCAAAATAAATTGTCAACTTAAAATAATTTGTTAACCTGCTGCCTTAAAATTTTAAGTTTAGTCAACTCAAATAGGTTTAGTCAACTTGAAATGTTAAGTTATACTGTTAAGTGACTTTATTGTCATTGTTAATTATTATTTGAGTTGACTAAACAAAAAAATTGGTTTGTTACCCAGCTGCTTTACAATTTTAAGTTAAGTCAACTCAAATATCTAAGTTGTCTCTTTGTACAACTTAACATTTCAAATGACTTTCATAAGACTGCATATTGCTAACATATTTGTAGTTGGACAATAAATATGCCATGCGTAGAATTTTAAACCTACACGTAAGTGTATTTTGTGATAGCAGTAACTGTAAAGTAACTATAATCAGAATATAATACAATTAATTTATCTGTTTTTGTTTTTATTTCTTTTTAGTGAATTTAACTTATTTTCTGTTTTAAAAAGCATTGTTTTTGTTTTTAGATTGTACAATGTTACAATCTAATATGATTTACATTCTTTTTTTTTTTTTTTGGCACATAAAATATTGACCTTATTCTCCAGAGAAACAAGCATGTCACCATCTTTAGAATATTGTCTTTAAACGTCTGTTTGTGTGGTAGCTCTGTATATTTCTATGGCATCGCTGACTCAGAGTAATTTAGCTGGTAAAGTGGATTTATGTATTGTAGAGTTAACGAAAGTTATCGTGAGAATTGTAATCGTTAAAGCAAATGTCTTAACAAATGTCAGTAGACCAGGATGATTCATTCATAAATAGATCAGATCACTTTGGAAATACATCAGGAAGATAGGAGACAGCAAACGCAGGGCTAAAAAGAGGCGGGGCTAAATAAGGTCAACACATAGCCTACATTTGTTATTTGTGGAATGAAAAAGTTAAGCAAAACTATCATAAATAGTTGCCTGTATAACTATATTCCAAGTTTTATTTATTTATTTATTTATTTTAATAATACAATAGCGTGTGACAAGATTGAGTTCAATCTGAATTGAATTGAATTGAATTGAATGAATGAATGAATGAATGAATGTGTAAATGGATGAATGAATGAATGAATGAATGAATGAAACAAAGTAAAGCAAAAGTATCATAAAAGTAGTCCATATAACTATATTCCAATGTGTTTTTTTTTTTTTTCTCCAGTTCACAAAAGCTGCCTGACTGATTGATCTAGTTCTCAAATTCAGTTCTGGTCGCAGATTATTATTAAATGAAGGCTTACATTTCAGTTTGTTTCTTCAATAAGCAATTGCAGAGATGTAGAAGACACATAGGGGCAGATTTACTAACATCTTGCGCCAGCGCAAACCGTCTTTTGACGTTAAAACAGCACTGTCAGGATTTACTAAAGACGCAGTAAATTAGCACTGAAAGGGTGTGGGCAGTTATTTTTGCGTCTGACCTTTTTGAATATGCATTTGTAGGTGTTTCCCTTTCAGACGCAAAATTTATAGAAGGAGAGTATTAAAATAAATCATGCAACTGGTATTTGCGCCATTATTTAATGCTGCAAAAAAAGCATTTCTTATAGCCTTAAAGCAGGTGGTAATTTGCGCCACTCTTGGTAGACTGCGCTGGTCATTATGGAAATGATCTGGCTGCGTCTGTTTTCTTTAATGTGGCGCATAGTTAGTAAATCACAAGCAGAATTGTCCCCTCCCATCAGCGCTTTTATGGAATGGCGCTCCGATTTGCCCTGTTTAGTAAATCTGACCACAGTCACACGAAGACCTCTTTAAAGACAAATTTGCATCATAATAAAAGTCATACGGGTTTGGAATAAAATCAGGGTGAGTTACTAGGTGAAATATTTCCTTAAGACTATTTTCAGCACCTGACAGTTTTGTATTTGACGTCAAGCACTGAATTAGTCATGAATATAAGACTAATATACCCGGTCATTAAAGCAGGAAACAATTTGAATAAACATTAAAACTAGAAAAAATGAGATTGGGAAAGAAATAAAGAGGGGCAGAGGAAGAGAAAGAGAGAGTGAGAAGGCTCAATTAAAGTGACAAAAGTAAGATAATGTAGAAAAGAGACAGAGAGACAGCGAGGGAGCAAGTGGGCTAAATTAAAATGGAGAAAGTAAGATAACGTTAAAGAGAGAGAGAACACAGGATGAGTATTCTGTTCTCGCTATACTCTGCCCTCTTTTTAGAGGTGGTAACGCTCATATCTGCTACCACCATCTGGGAGTCACTGATCCAGAATTCCGTTTTTCTCTTTCGGCACGTTACCAAATCTCTCTCACACTCTCTCTCAAAGCATGCGGATCCCATTCGGAGTGGAACGAATGGGATTTCAGTAGTCTTTGATCTTTATTTTCAGATGATGCCATCTGTGTGCGCGGGCACTGCATGGTGAGCGTGCATGTCAACAAGCACCAGGCATTAAACCTGAAATGAGAGTAATTACTCGCCGAGACAACATACACACGTGCCTTGTGCAACTGTGTCCATGAAGGTTATATTTAAATGCTATTAAGGAGATAAGAATTGTACACTAAGAAGGTTGATAGGCAAGATGCAAGATGTGCCATTATTATATGGGTGCTCTACTTACATGTTTTTAAGATCCCTCTTTGAACAAATCTGCCTGTGTATCCTATGCAATAAATGTAAATATAATGATATTATATTAGCTATACAGATGAAAGATTTCTTACTATACAGATTTACGATTTATTTATTTTTTAATGAATTTATATGTAGCCATTCATTTTGCATAAGCACTTAAACAAGTGCAAACTTTATTTTTTGACAAGAATTCAAAAATTTATTGGACAAGAACATCGCAAGTACACAAAGCATGCTTGTAGGAAGAAGAGTAAGTTACTTTTGTGATCATTTGCATGCCATTCTGATATTTTCAATTTCTTTTTCTCATCTCAAGTGTCTTTTAGGATGCCCTCCTTTTCTCTGCACCCTCTCCTACTCCCACCCGTTCTCTCACTCCCCAGTTGGGCCGCTCTGTTTCCTGCGTCCCACTTACTCAATCGCCATAGCGATTTGCGTCCTTGCGCTCAATAAGGGTATCTTGAGGGTTCAGATACACACCAAGAGACAAATTAGGAAGGGAATCCAAGTTTAATTCTCATAACAATAAACTACAATTTTGTATGTGCTGGATGTGCTACAACTGGGTTTGAGAGAGAAGGCTTATCTTTGCAGTCAACACATGAAAAAATAAAAGTAAAAAAAGTAGTGCTCATGACATAAGACTCTAAAAAACAAAGAAATGTGACATGACAACCAAAGTTATAATTTTGATTCCCATGGAATCAAGGGCGTTGCTAGGCTATTTTTAGGGGGGCTATAACCATCATAACATGACTGCTCAGCCCCCCTAAAATTGTGCGAATAGCTCCATAATCTGTACACAAATTTGTGATCGCCTTAGTGCCTTTTAAAATTCATATGAAAAGGCGACTGACTTCGATCGGCTCCTCCCCGTCTTTCAATGCAGTCTTTGCTCCGCAGACCGCAGTGGTGCAGAACGAGAAACAGAGAGCAAGGTGTGTCTTTATCGATAGATTGTTATAATATCTGCATCTGTGCAGTTTTCTGTCATAAATACAGTTTACAAAATATAATGGGGGAGCAATTGGTTCCCCATCTACTGTAGCCTAAGTTTTCACCACGTTTACCCCTCATCACACAGCTATTTGGAGAAGAAAAATTAAAGGAGAAGTCCACTTCCAGTTTACAGAGAATATACTCACCCCCTTGTCATCCAAGATGTTCATGTCTTTCTTTCTTCAGTCGTAAAGAAATTATGTTTTTTGAGGAAAATATTTCAGGATTTTTCTCCATATAATGGACTGATATGGTGCTCCGAGTTTGAACTTCCAAAATGCAGTTTAAATGCGGCTTCACATGATCCCAAATGCGGTTGTAAACGATCGAAGAAGGGTCTTATCTAGCAAAACAATCAGTTATTTTCATAAAAATACAATTTATATACTTTTTAATGTCAAAGGCTCGTCTTGTCTTGCTCTTCCAGACCTTTGTTTTTTCTCCGGATCATGACAGTTAGGGTATGTCGAAAAACTCCCATCTCATGTTCTCCCTCAACTTCAAAATCGTCCTATATCACTGTTTTACCGTTTTTGTTAAGGGTGTTTTATCTTCTTTGCATGTTCACTTTGCAAAGACTGGGTCGGAACTTCTGCAGCGATGTAGGGTGATTTTGAAGTGATTTTTGAAGTTGAGGGTGAAAAGGATCAGAGTTTTTCGACATACCCTAACTCTCTTGAGCCAGAATACACAGAGTTCAGGGAGAGCAAAACAAGACGAGCGTTTGAGATTAAAAAGTATTTAAATTGTATTTTTTAACAAAAATAACCAATCGTTTTGCTAGATAAGAACCTTCTTCCTCGGCTGGGATGGTTTACAACCACATTTGGGATCGTTTAAAGGCCGCATTTAAATTGCATTTTGCAAGTTCAGATTTGGGACACCATATCAGTCCATTATATGGAGAGAAATCCTGAAATGTTTCCCTCAAAAAACACAATTTCTTTTCGGCTGAAGAAAGAAAGACATAAACATCTTGGATGGCAAAGGGGTGAGTACATTATCTGTAAATTGCTGTTCTGGAAGTGGACCTTTAAGCACATATAAACGCATACTTTATAAAACGACCATGTTGCCATTTTCATTTGAAAATTTTACTTTCAGTATAATACATATTCCAGTGCATGTGGCAAAGAGGTTTGCATCCTTAAGCTATAAGGAAAGAGGGTTGTATTAGAATGCTGCAATAATTTTAGTTTACCACCCCTATTAGTCAAAGATTTTTTATTTATTTATTTATTGTTTTTATTTTATGCTCATTGGGGGCTGAGCCCCCCTAAAATGAAAATCCTAGAATCGCCCCTGCATGGAATGCATGAATTAGAAAAATGTATTGCTTGAATCCAGTGTAGCCTGCTTTGGATAAAAGTTTCTGCCAAATGCATAAATGTAATAACACATTTTATTTAGCACAATCTACGAATTGGAACATATTTTATTAAACAGTCAGAAAGACATAAAGGTGCTAAGTCTATCAATGATTTAAAAAGCATCAAAACCACGTTAATATGCTGTACTTAAAGGCAACTAATGCAAATTAGCTAAAACAAATGTAATGTTTTTTTTTCCCCCCTATTTGAAAGGCATTCTAGCTGCAGCATTTTGCACCAGTTGTAGTTTATTCAAATAATTCTTAGACAAGGCATATTGAGAAAACATTAAAAAGCTCATGTTCAAATATATAACAATTAAAAAAAAAAAAAAAAAAAAATGCTGCATTCAAAATGCTGCATTCTAGCTGCAGCATTTTGCACCAGTTGTAGTTTATTCAAATAATTCTTAGACAAGGCATATTGAGAAAACATTAAAAAGCTCATGTTCAAATATATAACAATTAAAAAAAAAAAAAAAAATATATATATATATATATATATATGTATATATATATATAATATTTATATATGTGATTAATTGTAATTAATTAATTTGATTAATTAAACAATTAACTAACAGTCATAATAAGAAAACAACACATAAAAGCAGAGCTTTTTTCAGGGTTTTTGAAAATCAAGATATCAGTAACTGACAGTTTCATGTGCAGAACTGATAAAGCAATCATTATTCCAGTATTGTACTGTAACGCTAATCTATGCGTACTGTCAGATAGATTAGCTTGTTCGTTAAACTTCTAAAGCGCTTCCACCCAGGACGTCCAGAGAAAGTGCAAGGATGATTACGATGACCAACAGGAAACAATAGTTAGAATAGTACAGCCCTGCTCATCAGGTTGAAATCCCTGAAAATTTGTTGGAGTGGAGGCTGAACTGGAGTGGCTGTGATTTACCCAGAGTGGAGTTTTGGATGGCTGGTGTTAAATTCACTAGAGTGGTGCTTAGATCAGGAGAGCCAGGGGAGAGAATGTGTGCAAAAAAGAGGGGGCGCAGAAATTCAGACCACCCCCATGCTTAATTGGGCCTGCCTTCTCTGACACACATCAAGTATTAGGTTAAGTACCTTTTATGGATAATTGGAAAGTGTAAATTGACTGTAATTGTGGCTGCCATGGCTATTATGCCCATTTGTAACCTCACTTAAGCAAATTAATTCAAAAAGACTCCTGATTGTTCTTTTTCCTTTCACTTCATTCACCCTGGAAAGAAAAAAAAAAGAAAGACTTTATTTGCAGATATATAACATATAGGTTGAGGAAGAGTTTGTGGGTATATATGTGATGTATGTATGTGAGTGTATGTGCGTGTGTTAAGAGCTCTCTCTGAAAATTAACCATAAATTGCCACGGCCTGAGTGGTTCTAGGTAATAGTTATCTGGTGAATTAACTTCTACCTGTCAGACCTTTAGAAAAGTGCTTATCATTTCAGCAAAGTAAAGTGGAAGTGAATTGGTCATTCTGACACAACCACAAGAAACTTGTGCCTTGTCCCTTAAATAATAGGCCTCAAGAGGCATAAATAGAAACATTATATTCAATAACATTTTCAAGCTTCATGACTTTTCAGTCATTATAAGTTTATAAGGCAATGTCTGTTTCATGCACTGAATCAATGATTTATTGAAAATCTAACAAATTGTTGCGAATCTCTGAGTAGGTATTTTGAATAAGTAATTGCAATCATCAACAAAGCACATTTCAAATATTACCAATATGTGCAGTATGAATGAAATCCTGATGTACTACATCCATCACATTGTCATGTGCTCCAGCGTCAGTTGCATCACTTTCATTCACAAATCTCCTCCTGTGGCTTTATTGGATAGTAAAATGTGCATCAGTTAAATACTTGTAAGAAATAATAAGCCATCTTGGTATTTTTCAACCATTTTTTTAATGAAAACTGTACATTTTGATAAAACTATACTTTTAACATACTATGCAATAGATACAGTTGAGGACAAAAGTTTACATACACCCTGCAGAATCTGCAAAAAGTAAATTATTTTGCCAAAATAAGAGGGATCATACAAAATGCATGTTATTTTTTATTTAGTATTGATCTGAATAAGATATTGCATATAAAAGACATTTACATATAGTCCACAAGAGAAAATAGTTGAATTTATAAAAATGACCCCGTTCAAAAGATACGCTTGGTTCTTATTGTGTTGTTACTTGAATGATCCACAGCCATATTTTTGTTTAGTGATAGTTGTTCATGAGTCCCTTGTTTGTCCTAAACAGCTAAACTGCTTGCTGTTCTTCAGAAAACAAAAAATCCTTCAAGTCCTACAAATTATTCGGTTTTTCAGCATTTTTGTTTATTTGAATCCTTTCCAAAAATGACTGTACAATTCTGAGATCCATCTTTTCACACTGAGGACAGGGGATGAAAACTTTTGAAATTTGAAGATCAGGCTAAATTTAACTTATTTAACATGTAAGTGTCTTCTGTAGCTTCTAAAGGGCAGTACTAAATGGACAAAAAAAGAAGAAAAAAAGATATTTACGCAAAATAAGAAAAATGTACATCTTTATTCCGTTCAAAAGTGTACACCCCTCGATCTTAATGCATCGTTTTTTCTTCTGAAGCATCAGTGAGCGTTTGGGTTCAAATACACAAAAATGCTGAAAATCCAAGAATATGTGGGACCTGAAAGATTTTTCTCAAGAACAGCGGGCAGTTCAGGACAAACAAAGGACTCATGAACAACTATTACTAAATAAAACAAAATGAAAACAGCTGTGGATCATTCAGGTAACAACACAATATTAAGAATTAAGCATATGTAAACTTTTGAACGGGGTCATTTTTATAACTTCAGTGATTATTTTCTCTTGTGGACTATATGTAAATGTCTTTTATGTGAAATATCTTATTCAGGTCAGTACTAAATAAAAAAAACATGTATTTTGTATGATCCCTCTTATTTTGGTATAACAATTACCATTTTGCAGATTCTGCAAGGTGTATGTAAACTTTTGACCTCAACTGTACATATGCAATTTTTAAAGATTCATTCGATTCAGATCTTTTCAATGAATCATTGATTTGATTCACAAATCCTGTTTGAATGATTTAATCGCTATCATTTAGATTCAGACAACATGAGGGTGACTAAATGATAACAGAATTGCATTTTTGGGTAAACTCTCCCTTTAAAGACTACATTATAAAATATAACACGTCTCCGAGATTAAAGAAGGCGAGAGCACTGATAAGCAATAACCAGCTGAAATTGTTTGCATAAAAACTGAGACATATTTATGTGTTATGGGTAATGACTCCTCTGTCCACTGTGGAATTAGGCATGATGTTTTTTCCACAGGCGGGTTTTTGACCTTGCTCTCCATTTTCCCACATCTCCATGCCCAGCTCAAGATAAATAAAATAACAATAATAATAAAAAAAAAAACTCTTTCAGCTTCGTGCAGATCTGAACCAACAGGAGATTAAAAAATAATCAGAGAGGGGAGTTATTACTGTGTACCCATCAGCGTTTTTGAGGGCCGCATCAGCCTCCCGCCTCAAAGGAGTCCGCAGCTGCAATTAAGCTAGGTCAAAAAACACACAACAAACAACAGCTATCCAGCGTCTGGCGAGTCTGCTCGTGAAGGACGTTGAGAAACACGCTGTCCACCTTTTCTAGGTGTAATATTGCCTTTGACGTCAGTTTCACTGCAACAAATACATTTGTTGTTTTCCTGTGAACAGTGTCCTATTCACATCGAAACTTCTTGTTTGAAGGTTAAACACACACTCATACACACACGCTCACAGTGTGTGAACGGCGTGCCAAAATTGAGATATCAAGAAGCTGATGGCTGATCCTCAAAGAGGTACTGAGGGGCTTTTAAATGGGACACACAAAAGCGGATCACTACAGCCGCCCAGGGAGAAGTGAGGAATTCTTACGTTATCTTCGAACACCATCGTGCGCACACACACATACATCATCTCACACTCATTCACACATACACACACATTGAGGTGGATTTGAAGAATCTAGATTTCCGGAAGCAAAGTCCCCACATTTTGATATGGTGACACACACCAGTACACACACATTATTCTTATCCAGCCACACCAGACAACCATTTCTTGCCAAACACCTGATACTCAAAGATACTGCCTTACTTTCAGGGGAATGTAAGATAAATGCATAAATATAAAGAGTAAAGCTTTGATTCTTTGGCTAAGATGACCCTAAATCAGCCACGATCCCCACAACACTAAAGCTGGAACTGTATAAGTTAATGTAGCTATATTGATCGCAATCATGCTGCCAGAATCAGCCATTATTGACTTTTGCTCCTCTTTCAAAGACATGGGATCATTCACCTGATCTATAACGAGTAAGCATGTATGTAATTCAACCATTATCAGCACATCAGAGCTGTTTTAGTGTTTATATATATATATATATATTTTGATGGAGAAATCATTTAATATCTAAAATCTAAATAGAAAAATAAAAGATGAAGACTACTTGAATTAACTAGGATTTTAGTAATAAATTGCACTTACACTCAAGGTACTTATTTGCATACAGTTTCTGCATTGTGTTAGCACCCAATTCATTAAAATAATTATGTAAATAAGGTAATGGTGCAAAATCTGTTTTGCATGCAGTTTGCACTGCATATTTCCCCATTACCACTGTACCGTCATCTACACCTTAGATAAACCCATTTATAATGTTCTTCTCGTCCATCCCTTCATGAATTCCATCTGCCATGATTGTTAGAAAACATACACAAACGTCCTTATAAACAGAATACAGTTGTGAAAAAGTTTTCACACTAAAATAGCGCATACAAAAGTAGCCAGTAAAATTATTGTTGTCATGCGAGGAATACGTTAGGGATGACATATTTATATGCGTCATTCAGATGACGTGAGCCAGATGTTTTCTAGCCTTTTAGTTCCATCAAGGTGATCATACGTGACACCTGATGCACAAACTGTTTTCACACATATGATGCATTTATATTCATGCAATGCTTACACACCTCAGTGACTTGCAAGCTAGCTCAGCAGCCCACGCTTTCATTGGATAAGACAATCAGCGATCACGAGTCTGCTCAGCATGATGGAATGCTTCAGTTGGCCTTCACCCTACTGGCCCAATGCATGGCTGTTTCAGTGAGCGTGCGGGCACCAAACTGCCCATTCAATGTGCACAAAGCAATAACACAACATATAACAGCACAAATGCACTTGAGTGCCTTAGGCAAAGAGAGCTTATCTGGGGCTTCTGCAGAAAGGAGTTAACTTTGCCTGCTGTTAGGAGGAGCCCGGCTACTTTATCTCTCTTATGCATTCGTCTCCCCATGTCGCTTCAACAAGCATCGTTTTAAGATAATTACCGACAGTTAATTCGATATGTGCTTTTGCATGCTCCGCCAGTCTGAGGACCCTTATCTAGCCGTACCGCCAGGGAGAGTGAGGGGGGTGGATTTATGGAGAGACTCCAACTGTGATCGCAACACAATAAGCTAGATATGTGTATGTCTGCATATACAGGGGCGCCCAAAAAAGTATTTGAGATTTTTTTGGACATTTCAGTCACACTTAATGTCTGAATTTGGTTGCATTAGATAACAGAATATCAAACCAAGTGGTATCTGCAAACAAATAATTCTAGAACTTTTCTCAGAACTAACTTCACTTTTTTTCTTCTTTTTTAAACCAACTAGGCTCAAGATCATTTTTAGTTAGGCTTATGTATGAAGTCAGTTCCTCTCACGTTCATACAAGGGTCCCAAAAGTTCATCACATTAAAGGGATAGTTCCAAACCCGTAAGACCTTTATTTATCTTTGGAACACAAATTAAGATATTTCTGATGAAATCCAAAAAAAAATTTCTGACCTTCAATAGACAACAACACACAAATATCACGTTCGAGGCCCGGAAAGGTAGTAAGGACATCATTAAAATAGTCCAAGTGACATCAGTGGTTCAAGTGGTTTATGAAGCTATGAGAATACTTTTTGTGTGCAGAGAAAAAAAAAAACGACTTTATTCAACAATTTCTTCTCTTTCGTCGAAGTCTTCAAGTGGTGTTCACAAGAGTACCGTTGATGCAGGAGCTGCCGTTCTAACATCGAATAACTGACCTGAATAATAAACTTCCTTATAGAAGAGTTTGAATTTCTTATATTTGATGAAGTCTGCATCATTAATTCTGTTATTTTCCTGTTTACTGCTGTGAAACTACTGTATAAAGCACTATATAAATAAAGGTGACTTGACTTGGCGTGACTAAACAGTCATGACAGTGACGAAAATTAAACAAGACATTTTGATGGCCACTTATTTTCTGTTGCATTGCACAGGCCATTGCCAAATATTATCTGCCCATATATTGATACATGAAACACAGGGACAGACATGTATGTCAAGTTAAATAAATGTATTTTCAATAAGCAAGTTAGTTCACCCAAAAATGAAAATTAGCCCATAATTTACTCACACTCCAGGCATCCTAGGTGTATATGACTTCCTTCTTTCAGATGAATCCAATCAGAGTTATATTAAAAATGTTCCTGGCATCTCCAAGCTTTAGAATTGTATGGGTGGGCGTTTCTCTTCATCAGTCCAAAAAAAGTCCAATAAAGTGCATCCATCCATAATAAAAAGTGCCTCACACAGCTCCAGGTGGTGAATAAAGTCATCCTGTAGTGAATCGATGGAAGAAAAATATCCATATTTAAAATGTAATAATCACTCACTAATAATAATCACTTACGTAATAATCTAGCATTCACTCACTGCTGTACACGGAAGCACCTCCGGGCCGATGAAGTATGACTTTGGTGGTGCGTATGCACCGCTCAGAAGTGATGAACGCAAACACGCTGTGGAGAGATCAAAATAAAACAACAGTCACAAATTAGATGTACAAAATGAGG
This sequence comes from Labeo catla, assembly GCA_012976165.1. Taxonomy (NCBI): domain Eukaryota; kingdom Metazoa; phylum Chordata; class Actinopteri; order Cypriniformes; family Cyprinidae; genus Labeo; species Labeo catla. The sequence goes on from VONZ01000187.1 coordinate 712,292, forward strand.
ATTTGTAAAGTAAAATGAAGGAGGATTTTGATATAAGCCAAGAGGAGACTGTTTTTACTTTGCTAATGTAAGGAAACTTTGTTTTCTTTGGTCCTGTAAACGTCGGTTTGTGCGAAACTCATTGGCGCATGCGCAACGCCGACGTCATACGCCCGGACGGGCTAGATTTAAGTGATTATTATGTTTTAAATATGGATGTTTTTCTTACAAAAATCCATCGATTTGCTACAGGAGGACTTTATTCACATTTTATTATGGATAGATGCACTTTATTGGACTTGTTTTGAACTGATGAAGAGAAACACCCGTCCATGCATTTCTAAAGCTTGGAAATGCCAAAATAATATTTAATATAACTCTGATTGTATTTGTCTAAAAGAAGGAAGTCATATACACCTAGGATGCCTGGAGGGTGAGTAAATTATGGGCTAATTTAAATTTTTGGGGTGAACTAACCCTTTAAGTGCTAGGAAGTACTTTATTAGTTGTAATAGCTATTAGAATTACAAAAAGAAAAAAATGTGAGATTTGCAAAGCTTAAAAAGAATATTAAATAATATTATACATAACTGTTTTCTAAACACCAACAGTGCTTTACTCAGTATCGTTGAAAGGATGGATTACAGAATCTGTTTAAAATTTGAGATGAAATTAATAAATCAAAATAAACCCAAAAGAAAACACAGGAGGAAAGTCAGGAAAAAAGAATCAAAGGATATTATCTACCAGCTATTAATACCTGCAGCTATCAGGTGTGAGTGTGTAAAAGTAGTTGGGTATGGCTTTTTCATCATTTCATTTTTCTCAGCTGGACAGTAGAGGGGTCTCAACTTTGAGCTGAGTAAATCAAACACCTGCTGTTCTGTGCCAGAACACTGCAGAAAAAAACACACACACTGTTACACTCTTAAAATTATCACATCCAATCGCACCAATTCAAAGCCGAACAAACCATCTCACACACACACACTTGTCTTTGGAAAGGAGTCTTCGGTCCACTATCTTGAGGGATCAAACAGTGAGACCTGGTCTCATTTCTGCAGCACTGGCCAGCTGCCCAGTCACACACACCACGCTGCCAACTCCTCTAATGAAGTCCGGTAATTAAGCGAGACCCTGAGACCCGAGGGTCTGAGTGTGTGTGTGTGTGTGTACGAGTTGAACATTTGGACTCAGAAGTCTTCTTTTCCTCCCCTTCTTTTCAAGAAAAACGTGCCAACCTATCGAGGCCTACGTTATTCCCAGATACTCCGAACTCAAAAACTCCAAGCCAAAAAAAAAAAGCAAACTTTAAACTCTTCCACTCATCTCCTACCTCTATCTGAAGGCTACTCCTACATTGTCTAAACCCGCAGTGAAATCATCGACTCCACGGGGCCTTTGTCTTCAATCCAGCTTTCACTCAAGCCTGCTTCTTGATTACAGTCAGACTTCACCCTGCAGTCCTCTCGCTCCTCAGCGAGCTGGTACCGTGTGATTGCAGAGCGCGTGCGTGTCATATATGATCTGATGCGGGGAGTCTGACTGCGAGGCCGCTGGCGCTGAGCGGGAGAGCATTTTCTTCGGCGTGACGGGGGTTTCGGGGCCTCTTGCTGCCCCGTCCGCCTGTAATGAGCCAATGCTAATTATCCTCAAGAGACGTGGTGCTAACCTTGGGCTCACTAGCCAAGGACTTCCATTAAACCCCTGCCAAGATTTACCACAGAGGAATTTGTGCGTATTAATGAGACAATAACAGTACATTTGGACGAGGGGTGCAACTTTAGCAGTTAAATCGAATATGAGAGCTCTGCTAACAAACAGCTAGTCTGTAATCAAAGTAAAAATATATAAACAAGTCCATGAGGTGCACAAAAGTGTTTTAAAACTTAACTTGAGCTCATTGCTTGTGGGAAATTAAATGTCTTGAAACTTGATGGGACCACTCTCTAAAAAGCTATAACTCAAAGAAAAAAGTATTTAGGATTACCTTATTTTATAACCAATTCAAGAAGCCCTTATGAAATTTACACATTGATACAGAGATATTAAAATCTCTGCATGCTTCCCCACATCCTCCTCATCTTGGCTTCTAATCAAGGAAATATTGACGAACAGTTGGTAAATGCCCGGAAGGTCACTGAAATGGAGGGAAAAGACGTCAGGCGTTCAAGATTGCACAAGTTATAGACTTTATCCAAGTATCTGACACTGGGAGAACACTGCGGATTAATGAAGACATTCAGTGTGCTGAATATAAAAAAATGCACATAAAAATAGCCAAGTCTGGTTTCTACATATTGCTATTTAATTTAAAAAGCTGTAAAACTTTTGCATATGAACCTTAAGCCCTAAGCAGTCAACACATAATGTAAAACTCTGCACTAATTAACAAAGCATATAATGTTTTGCTGATACAGTGCTATAATGTACTGTATTATCTCAGTATAATGTGCTTAAGAGAACCAAAATGATAAATCAAGGGGGCAAAAAAGTCAAACCTCCTGTGGAAGTGAGGAAAAAGGGTTTGTTTATTTGCGTTTTTTGTGTTTCTGTTTTCTGTGGCTATTGGTCCTTTTGTTATATCGATAATAGGGCCGAGCTTTCACCCTTCTGGCTTGATTCTCAAATAGAGATAATCCAGATTTCCTTTTTCCTCCCGAACCCACTTATTTGTTTGGACTTCCTGTGGCCTTCTTCCTATCCCCAGTGCAATATCACATCAATATATAACCAATTTTCAGCTCCAGGACCAATGCACAATTACTGTGACTGCTCTCAGTGAATCTCTGGAGCTCGGATAAGGGAATCCATATTGAGAAGATTTAATACAAATCAACGCTCTGACCCAAATTCAGCCCACTTACTCGCTTTCAGAGCGTAACACTCTCACCCCTTTTTGGATATTTACATCAATTTCACAATTACCTCCTATAAACGGCATACTTTTTAAAAATTAAATCATATCAGTATGCATTTGTGTCACATTGCTTCAGAAATCGCTTCGCGTGGGGACAGGAAGGGAGAGGGAAACAGTATTTAAATTGGTTATTGCAGAGCACTTAAGGCAATTATTAAAACTCAGATCATTACATAAATTTCCATGTTTTTCATCCTCAAATATCTGATCGCATCAAGCACATTGCAGCCCCCTTTTTGTTATTTACCCTTCAACACACCCCCACACAAGTGAGTGCACATCACACATGCACAGTTCATTCTGGAGTCATTATGCCAGTTGTCAGTTCACATAGCAGTACAATGTTTCATCAGACGGTAATCTGTGCAATTTATGCAAAGGAAATTGGGCGGTTCAGATCGAATCGCATAAATACAATTTAGCTGAGTTCAATTACAGAAAGTGTTTTTTGCGTGTAGTCTTAGATAACAAAAATTTAAACATTTCAAACCCACTAGAAGGTTTTTATGTCTGCTTCTTTGTCTCTCATTCTCTTTCTCTTGTAAATTAAAGAGCACTAAATGCACGTCTGATGAATTGGACTCTTGTACAGAGTCTGTTCCCATCTGTACTAACCATTGCTGAGGTGGCTAAAAATACACATCTGTTTATACCAGCCATAAATACACAGTCTCTCTCTCTCACACTGCACACTTAAATGCCCACATTAAACACAAATATGTTTATTATTCCCCCCATATATTTTAAAGACATCTCATTAGGTGTTGAAACTGAGGTTATGAAGTTTGGGCAGTCTCTCTGGAGATGAACCATAATCTGTTAATGCAGGATGACAACTGGGGATTATTGCTATTCAGCTCCAGCCTATTTCTAAAGCAAAGAAACAAACAAATCCGCATAATGCTGCTAATTTGTGAGCTCAAGGAGTCTGTAAGAGTGACGAGGTGCGGATGAATAATGTTTACATTAGTGATTGGAAGTCACAACAGAGATTTAGTTCTTTCAAACGGTTTAATTCAATTAACTTGTTCAAAGAAATTCATTTGATTCATGATTCAGCTCATTGTTCAGTTGAGAACCAAAATATAATTTGCATTTACAATAAACAATACTAAAGTTCATGTTGTTCAAAACTGTAAATAAAACTGATTATTAGAATATGTTTACAAAATAAAATACTGTTTCAGTCTTTCTACTTACAAAATTCCAAATTACTCATTAGAGTACTCATTTTCATTTCAGCGGTCTCTACCCAGTAGTGAGTTGTTGACTCAAGAATCACTTTGGAGTCCAATTCAGTCCAATCCAATTCAGGGCTCCAGACAAAAAAAAAAAAAAACACTTAAGGAGCCGTTGCAAAAAAAGGCGCCAATTGGTTATTTTGAGTTTGTTACATGGCATTGTTTACAAGCTATACACATTTTCCACAGTTTGAAACACTGAATGAGTAATTACAAGAGACATTTCAGTAAGTTGTGCTGTACTGTATCGCTAAAGCAGTCGCTCATGCTACATTTCACGAGTTCACCCTCACATCTAATCTGGTTGAGTGAACAGTAAGCATATTTTGGCATGTTGTCCTGGGGGAGGGCTCCGAGCCCAGAATATGGCCCAAACCCAGAGAACTCCCCCCATCCCAAGTATAGGATGAGGATAGAGTAAGAGTGAGGAGTTGGGGTGGAGGAGGGATGCCGAAAAACAGTCGAATGACGGAGGTAAGTCGGCTGTGTGCTTATATATGACTTGTGCTAGTTTGGATGATTAGCTAGACGAGTTGCACCTGTGCCAAATTAGTTGATTATCTGATCATGCTCCTCCCGAACTTTGTTATCAAACATCATTTATGAGCAGCAAACCTTATTTTTTGAATTTCGTCGAATTTGGCAGAATTTTAAAGCTGATTCTGTGTTTATTAAAAAGTAACAGAGCACAAAGTTTATTGCGATCATTAGACAGCAAGTGTGCTACAAATGAAACAAAGTTCACGCATTAACAGAACACAGTATATAGACTAAGATCTTGAAAAGAAGAAGCCATATCGATTATAAACAATATTGTTAATGGCCACACAACTGACAGCTTTACCTGTTGTATTTAGTTCAAGTACTTTGCACATTTCCATCAATTTCGATCTTTCTCAAGCTGCCACAAGTGCACCATCAATATGTGCCTAAAACTTTGATGCACATCGTCTTATTTTATTATGTCAACATAACAAAAGATGTGATCGCAAAACAAGCTGGAAAAAGGCATTACATGCAAATTTCTTTTATATAGTCAACCAGATTTCACGGCAATCCGTACATATTTTATGAGGTGGCTAATTCGTACAAATTCCTATGACTTGGCTCGTATAAATTTGTACGTTTTGTAAAAGATTTTACGAGGTGGCAAATTCGTAGGAATTCATATGCTTTGTGAAAAATCGTACATATTTTACGAGATGGCAAATTCATAGGAATTCGCATGAATGACCACCTCTAAACCTACTCCTCACAGAAAACATACAAAATCGTACAAGTTAGGTCTTACAAATTCATATGAATTAGCCACCTCATAAAATATGTACAAACTGGTCGTGAGATAGCATTGATATAGTTGCCAGTGGTGATCTTAGCAAAAATATCACTATATAAATTAATATTTTTACAATACTTAGTTGCAATCTGGAGACCTGCAATTGATGAACAAATTGTTTTGTGAACCAGTTCAATCAATTCACTAAAAAGACTAATTTGTTCACAAATCAGATACTGCTATTGTTCATTAACATATTTGTGACACATTTGAGCAGTAATTACAAAAGTCCCTTCAAAGGATGGCAAAGTAATATTACATAATCATCAGCAACAAATCACATTTTATACAAACAACCTTAACAAGTTAGAGAACTATAGCTACTGTAAGCCCAGGGCACTGTCAAGGACAGGAGTTTGAACCAGTGGCTTCCTCACTGTACTCTAAATACTTGCTAAAGGCTTAAATTTGTGCTTTTACTGCAAAATAAAATGCAATAATCAGCAACGCTTAACGTGTGCAAAGAACAATAAGGCAGCGGTCATATGAGCCATGACAGAAAATCGTGATTTTAAAAGAGAGTTTCCATAATTGTCTGCTTTATTTAGCCTGACTGTTTGGTTAGCAGTGAGCGTACAACTAAATAAACATCCCGCCACGACTCAACTCAATCTGAACCAAAACACGATTCAAGCAGTTTGAGATAATTGGGTAGTTTTGAAATAAAAACTTCTATGTCTTCTTTTCTCTTCTTTTTAACCCACAGATTAATAATTTGGCCGCTTAAGTTTTATGTTAATGAACAATGTGTGACCTCTCAACCTCAACAAATTATAATTAAGATAATCAGTGAAGTCGACTGCCTGACTACAAATGAAAAAGTTCCTCATTCCACCGCCTTTGCGCTCTTTTCTTGCCATTTTCTCTTCTACCTCTGTTTCAGTCTGTTTGATTCTGCCGGTGACATATTCTCTCCCTACCTGCTGCAGGCAGTAATTTCTTCCACAGGGCTGAATGGATGTTGCATTGTCGAAGGAGATAAGACCTAAACACACACAAAAACCCTTCTCTCTCTCTCTTTCTCTTTCCCTCTCTCTCTCCCTCTCTTAGCCCACATAGATCCTAGTGGAAGCGCAGCACAATCGTCCAGAATTTAATTAGCCCAACTAATGTCATTTCAAACTCAATGCATTTCTAATCCTCCACAATTACCAAAGACATCAGCACACTCATTCTGCCTCACCACTGAGCCATATTAGCTAGCCAACTGAGAGGCATGATTTCTGTGAAAAGTATAATTCTGATCGCACTGTAGTCTAGAATTGAACTTTGCCATCAAATTTAATGTCAGAATACATGAACTTCTCGTTTAAAAGCTCGTCCGTGGTGTCTTCGCAAATTACGGTTTTCAATTTAGCAATTTTATATTTTAATTACGCTTTAAATTGATGCATAATCTTCTCCTGAGCTACAGGCATGAGAGATTAGCGAGTGATGATTTTATGGACTTCGCTTTGCATGACTGTCCTTGGTGAGTTAATTGTCTCTAAATTTCAGTCCAAGAAACAGATCATAGTTGGCAAAGAGGGAGATGATTTGGATACGCCGTTATATGGCTCAAGAGGTGAAATCATTCAGGCACGCTGTCATGACTAAATAGTTTTTGATTCATAAACATCTGGCCATTTGGCTAGTTGTGTTTTGAAAAAGGTGGCCTGCTTGAAGCTTTGTGGTTGTCAGCTGTTTTGGCTCTAGCGCAACCCTTTGGGAGATCACCACGAATATTTGGACATTTCGAGCTTTCTGCAACAAAGATGTTGCACATCCTGGAATTTTGGCCATATTGGCTTTAAGGGCAGCCATGTGGGTACGCTGCCCATGGGATGTGGCCATTTTGGCTCCAGGGTAGCCCTGTGGGTATATTCTCCTGAGAGCCGGCCATGTTGGTTTCAGAGCCAGTCTTTTCAGGCAAGTTGCAGCATTTGCCCTGTCACAGGAAGCAGCCTGTGGGAATTTTTATATGGCAGGCTGCAGATGACCAGTGTGGGTAGAAAGCCTTCTGGAGGCCTGGACAGGACTCTGTGTGTACATATGTTCAAGCAAATATGTCCCAGAGCAATTTAGACGGCACACAAATCAACACAGTAAGTTTCTACACACTTATACACAGTTATCTTTGATCAGCAAAGTGCCTAATCAAAATGACATCTATTTTTTTTTTTTTCTCATGTGCTACAAAAGTTCTGTAAAAAAAAAGTAATCACCACACGTTAGCAGACCAAAGATTTCCACAGCCGAAGGCTGTAAAAAAAGCAATAGGTGTTCTTTAGTCAAAAGGTAGATTTCTTCTCTGAGGAACAAATAAGAAACTGAAAGAATGTTTCTTACTTTTAGCATTTTTAACTTTTTATCTTGGCGCACGCTGATAATCAGTAGAATGTGTGCAATGGCAGCTTCCTATTGGCAGATTTTATTCCCTGGCGTGTCTCCTTTGGTGATGGCACAGGATAGAGTCAGTCTGGTCTTGCCGTTCCCCATCACTGTATTGCCATTCCTCTTGGACTCCTTGAGATAAAGATAACATGCCAAGGTCTTTCCAAATCAATTATTTCACAGTGAAAATATTAAACTTCAGCTAATGCCTAAGAGAGACTGTTAATGGGTGCTTTGGATCTTTTTTGAACCCAAAATAATTTGGGGAAAAAGAACTTCTATCTTTCTAACTCAAACTTTATGTTCATAACATCAGAAAGTGAAATCTAGCTGTGTATTCTTAGAAAATGGTTCATTGATTTATAGGTGGGCAGATATTTTGTTCTGAACCACAGACCTGAAATACAATACACCTGGAAGCTCACCCTGACTCAAACAGCCGCTGGTATGTTTCTGAATATGAATTATCATTGGCCTGAGGTTGTACAACTTAATTTTAGATGATGATCAAACTATACTAGAATTAACTGACCTTCTGATCAAGAAAACAAGTGATATCCAGCTGGTTATTCTTGGGAATATTGGGAATATTCTTGGGTTATTCTATTTTTAAGGTGGGCAGATATTTTGTTCTGTACCACAGACCTAAAATACAATACACCTGAATGCTCACTCTGACTCAAACAGCCACTGGTACAGTATCTTTCTGAACATGAATTATTATTGGCCTGAGGTTATACAATGTAATTTCAGTCAGATGATGACTGAACTAGACTAGAATTAACTGACCTTCTTAGAGGACAAAGAAAGCAATCAAATAAGTTTTTGAATAGCCAATAGTAGTCAAGCAGGGGTGTGGTTATAAGGAAAGGCACCCAATCAAAGCTGCCAAACTATTCTGATAGGCACAATACATGAGTGATTGGTCAGTTTAATGCCAATGTACAGTGACTCATTATCACTGACCTTGATCGCCATTAAGCCACCACTAAGACCATTAAAGCCCTTGAAATGGAGCCTAGTTCAATTTTACATATAAACAACATTTCTGAACTAAAACCACAGTGAAAACATTATCATTTGGAATTCGGTTCTTAATCACGTCAACCTCCCCTCGGCCCAGGCTCATTAAGGGCCCAGAACCTCTATTTGAATGCATTGCAGAGACTGTGCCCTGGCCACATCACAGATCACACAAGTTCCTTTAAAAGCATGCTAATGTACTCCACTTCCCATGTCCTCATCTGCTTATTAATATACATATTTAAAAAGAGAACATTATGCAAATCAGGCCCAGCTCCAGATTAGATTTGAAGCCTCATGATTTAGTCTGAAATATAATTCTGTACACATTAACCATCCACCTAAGGCAAAACACTGCCATTCTCCCTTAGTTTAACCTAATTACCCCACAAACATTAAAACCACATTTTGGGTATCTTGGGGGAAAAATGAATGATTTTCTACAGGGATTTATGACCTGTGAAATCTTCTTATTAAAGGTAGGGGTTCACAGTGGAGGGATTTTCCCCCCTCCAGTTCTTATAATCTGACTGTTTCTTAAAATATTATAAAAATGAAACAAGATATATCCAGAAGTTCTGTCATGAAACTCTAGATGGCACAGTCTGATAGGTCTAACTCAGTCTAACATAATGACATCATCACACGGTGCAGCTGATTGGTTCTCTTTTGTATCAGCAGCCAATGACCTTGCTGTTCAACATTCAAATACTAGACTAGTGCTTGCCGTAGCAGTTGCAGTGTGCTTCGGAAACTCTCCACCTTCCCCAGCTCCACCTGTGTAGATCTGCTGATTCATGTATGCTTTATGGGGGGTATATGTGCAACAACAGTATTTCTGGCATGCTAACAGCAGCATTTTCTGGATGTATTGGGAGTATATGTATTTTTTTTGTTTTGTTTTTTTTTGTTTGTTTTTTGTTTGTTTGTTTGTTTGTTTTCCCCAAATGCTGGTTTCAGCTTGTTCAGTCATTTTATTGGGTTGTTTTTTTATATTTTTTTATCCAGGTGTTGAGTTACAGTCAGAGTGCAGGTTTTTTTCGTCCTCTACAGCTGCCATGCACTTCTTTATCAATAAAGGTTGGTATGCATTTAATTTAATTTATAAAGTCTTTACTGTGTTGTAAATTATATTTTACGCAACACAACATACAAGGATGAGATGTCAGTAAGCTGCGTCAGTAAGCTGCTTCAGCAGCGGTTGTTTGTTTTGGATGATGAAAACACCTTTTTCCTTGCATAACATAAACTGATTTTATGCATTATAATACTGAATTTAATTTAATTTAATTTACTTTAATTACGTTAAAGTTCTCTAATCTCAGTACTGGTTGTTTATGGGCACGTTTTGGAATCAGTCACAGCATCTTTCAGCTACGAGTGAAACGCGAGGCGGTGGTCTGAGGTTGTTGAAAAAACATTTAACCCAACCAGCTGGGTCAAAATAACCCACCATGTGTTCTGTCCAATATTTGCCCCAGCGCTGGGTTGCCAAATAACCCAATTTGGGTTGTTTTTAACCCAGCATTTTTTAGAGTGTATATATTAGAAATATGTGAGATGAGGTGAAATTAATTGCTGCTTTTATTGTTTTGTTAATAATGTTTTATTCATATTACTAATAAAAAATAAATTATTATTATTATTTAAATAAATGTGACTTATTTTAGCTAATCACACTAAATGCAGTCTCTATTTTAGGCAAAACCCCTCAGTTCTGTTTCTTGCTTTGTCACAATTAGCTTTCCCGAAATGACTCTGAAGTTTATGTTCCCTGAAATTCACAATTAGAGCTGCGGAGCAATTTCAGACTCTTTTTTTAGTCTCTAAATAATCATCCATACGCCGCTCTGCATAACTGAGTGTTTGAGTTGTGCGCTTGCCTCGCAGTCAAACTGGCTTGCCTTTTTGTATACACGCGGAACGTTCGGCTGGTTGCCTTGGCAACTGGAATGCAGAGTTTTGTGGCCCTCTTTGCTAACGTGTCGCCCCTGGCGCTCCCTCTTAACGCTCAGTCGCTTCCCATCATGCTCCTTGTTTTTGAGGTCTGTTTTGAAAAGCCATCCTGATCACAGGAGCCCACACAGACCTACAGCAAACTACATGCGCTGAAAAACCAAATTAGTTCCATTCAGAATGAAGGAATAATTTGGCATTTTCTCTAAAACAGACTTTTTGAAGAAAATATGGAAACATTGAGAAATTAATTATTCTAATCAGGGAATTAGCTGCCGCTCTAATCTGTCCAGACCATCAGACTATCCCAAAGGATAAAAACTATCCACATTATATGTGTCCAGAGTGCAGCAAGAAGGCCCTACATGAATGTGCATCTGGGGTATATGAATATTTAACACATTCTTACTGATTAAACTGCTCTGCATTTTGAAGCTTTAACAGGAAATGATCATCATCGAGGGATCTTATTTCTTCTCAGCTGAAACTGTTTTAGAATGGGGAAACAGTTATACAGCTTACATTAAACTTTGCTATTCCCTAATCCACAGTGATATTCCAGAAAATTCAGAAATTCTCATATCATCCATATTTCTCTTTCACATCCCTGCTACATTTTCCTGTCATACATGAATTCGGACATACACATCTTTCTAGACATCACCATTGTGTTGAGCTGTCAGTTCTGGCAGTAACTCGGTGGACATGTTCCAGTTCAGATCTATCATCTGGCCAGCCTTCAAACCCTCATCCATCAGCGCACTCAGGCTCCCGCAGACCCCTGCCTGATCCCATCATATCAAACTTCAGGAAGCTGTTCTGTAAGTGAGAGACTCAGGGTTAGAGCTGACAATGAGTGAGTGCTGTGTCCAGTGTTTTAAGGGTTGTACTGATATGTTGTTGATGACCCTGGGGTGATTTTGGGCACAGCTGGGACAAGAAGATCTTTAAACACTTATAATGGCTCTCTGATACTTTGTGTGTGCTTGTGTGTATGTGCGACACATACCAAACCTTCTTTTTCTGCACTTATTTAAAGATTCTTGAGTATTTTTAAGTTAAACATTTAACCTCTAGTCTAGTCAAATCAAGGTTGTCTGCAATACAAACTACTGCAAAACAACTACTATCATAAATATTTTCCTTGTACTTAGATTTCAAAATAGCGGTGTAGTCAGAATACACATATCATTCTAAATGGCCATCATTGGACAAACATGCTTTTTTTTTTTGCAGCCAGATGGTGTAGTTACATCATCTACTATCAGGGGCTAACTGGACAATGCTGACCAGCCAAACCTCTTGACCTCTTAAAGGACATCCAAATAAATTATAGCTCTGTGAATAATTATTTAGATAACTTTTAAGTACTTATACGTGCATTATACTGTTTGTGAAGAGGCAAGATTACAACAGAGCAAGGAAGATAAACAGTAGCAGTAAATAAATAAATTCCTATTTAAGTAAATAAATTCATGTATTAAGACTTAATTATATCCACCATTCTATTTTACACTGTTTTATCCTTTAAAAAAAAAGAACCAAGTTGGTCTTTGGACTTTTAAATATATTCATTTACTGAAAACTGATTAGAGCTTCAATTAAGAAACGAGTGTTCTAATAACAATCTTAAAAGAGTCAAACCTTATCAGAGAGAGAGATTAACCTTCTAATACTTAGATTTCTAGTTTTCAAATTAATTTAGATTCCAGCAAGAGGACCTGGCACCCCATTTTTGACAAAGCTGGGCCAAGACCTCAGCTGGTCTTTAACTGTATTCTTTGAGCCTCAGGGCTCTTAATCTGTTGTTATAGATTTTTACTCTTTTAATTAAAATGTTTAAGAGCCTGGCTTTGAGGCCTAAAGTTAATGAACTGAGTTGCTGGAGGTCCGAGCAATATGAAAAGAATTGAACGAGCGAGTAGTAATTTAACCACTGCTGCCTATTAGGACTAGATTTAAATCTACAGCATTGTCTTCCAGAACATAATTCCTCTTAAAGTCTCTTTCTCTTCTGTCCTATCTGTGAAAAATGTACTGTGTCAGCTGTGTGGCTTAAAGCAACAGGGTGGTTGTAATAATATGCATACGTGCCATGTTAAAAAGTCTGTGCCATACATCTTAATCAGCTCTTAATAGTAACAACACCACACGTCGTTTCATTCTGGAACGAGACCTTGCTCAAGAGAGCCATTGATTAGGATGCTAAGCTCTTGTGTAGAGCTGAGTGTTTGTCCTTGAGTTAAAAAGTCAGTCGCTGGGCCTGATAATACCACTCAATTTTATTAAACACTACCTGCCATTCTATTCCTAGCTGCCCCTTGTACCAAGCAGGGAAATTGTGTGTGTTCTTTGCACTCTATAGATGTTACGTAGGTCACAGTCCTGGTTTTGGCCTACTTAATGGTTTTATTCACCTTCTGTTGTCATTATCGCTAAACCACAGGCATATTTGGCTTGTTTGACATTTCAGATGAACGCTGGCACCCGATCTGAAAACGCTGACTCATGATTTTACGGCTCCGCACGGAGGTTGGCGTCATGCCTGGCAACGAGCTGTCAGAATGGTAAGTGACCGTTCTTAAGATTTCTCTCTTTGGGAGATGCTGCATGAATACAAAGAGGGAGCTATCATGCTCTCTGCAAAAAGGCTGAGCTCAGCAGAAAAGCTGGAATTCGTGTACTTGCTAGATTTATTGTAGAACACCAACGGTATGAACAGTTAAAGCTGATGTGTGTAATGTCCGCACCACTAGTGTCATCAAATGGAATTGCAAAAATAATAAGTGCTTCAAACAGGTTTCATAAACACTCTCCAGTGTGCAGGGTTGTGCGCTATTCAGAACTGATCTGAGAGCTGCTTTTAAGTTACAGGTAGCCAGGTGTTGGGTTATGTTTTTAACCCAAATGTTGGGTTCAACTTGGGTCATTTTATTGGGTTATTTTTATTATTTTTTTTTTTTTTTTCACACAGGTTCTCGCTAGTTTTTCTGTAACTCAGCTGCTGGGTCATTTAACACTGGGTTATTTTTTTTCTACCCAACCGCTGGGTTGAGCTTGCCGAAACAACCCAGCGGCTGAGTCACACAGTGAGAACGCAGACTTTTTGAGTTCTCTACAGGAGAGAGCGGTTCTCAGCACCGCCGATTTGGTGTACTTTTTCAGTGACATAAAGGTTTGTATTTTATTTTATTTATAAAATATTTACTGTGTTGTAAATTGTATTATTTTATGCAACGCAACATGACACAAGATGTCAATCAGCTGCATCAGCAACGGTTGTTTCGCAGGATGAAAACGCCTTTTGCCTTGCATAAAATAAATGGATTTTATTTGTTATTGTAATTTAAGTTTAATTTAATTTGATATTAAAATATGTTCTCTAATCTCAGTACTTTTTATGGGCATCTTTCAGCTACGAGTGAAATGCAAAGCCACGGTTTGAAGTTCGCAGTTACCCCAGAACACCAGCCCTTCTCCAGCTCAGATTTCAGCAACACACCGGTACAAGAATTAGTGCTATTTTGGTAAAAAGCAATTACAGTGAACAGTTGAATACACTCAAATTAAAATGCTACTTTTAAATGTTACATTTTTGATGTCTTAAATGATTGTTAAACAAGCTTAAATGTATGTAATATTGTAAACTATGCTGTATTCACCCAAATAAATTCAATTAGTCTTGTATTTTGTCCATGTGTTCTTGCTTAATAATGAATGTTCATCTTTTGATTATTGCTGTCGCCTCTAGTAATTCTGTGTGTTTTTATAAGTTCCATTCCATTTTAAGTCAGCAATATAATAGTTTTTAAACAATAGTTGGCTTAAATAAAATAACCCAGCATGTTTGGTAAAATAACCCAGCATGTGTTCTGTCCAATATTTACCCAGCGCTGGGTTGCCAAATAACCCAAGTTGGGTTGTTTTTAACCCAGCATTTTTTAGACTGCAGATTAATTGACCTTTTAGTGCTTGGCCCTGTTTTGTATATAGACACAGAGGTCAGTGATTTACAGGAGTACAAACTGCACTTTGAAACTACCTGAAAAACTCAGGTAATATCAATCAACAATTCAGCTTCATTCCATACACAGACTACATGACAACTATTTGCCCAGTGCTACGCAATACATTTGGTGCCAGATGATTCAATAAGTGTTTTTATATATGTTAATCATTGAAGTTAAATGTATTTTGTGTAGGTTTATTCTGTCATTTTTTTATGTTCACAGCAGCACTGCAAGTGATGTGACAATGTGTGAATAGTCACGTTCCTCATGTTGTTTATGCTGCTATTTGCACATGTAAAAATAAACCCCTTCTTATTAAAAAAGAAAGTATTTTTAATGGGTCACAGACACTTGTGTATTCTAATATAATTTTATTCTAATTAATTGTTACAATCTTGTCAGTTAGCAGTTGATGTGTGTTGACTACGTCAGGAAGGAAAACAAAATGAGCATTCCGAAATACAATACTCAACATTCCTGAATCTGAAATTAACTTAAATTAGGAGATAAAAAAAAAATCAAATCAAAGTTATAACTTAAGTTTTTTTTTGTGTGTGTGTGTGTGTGGGTGTGTGGGTGTAAAGATAATGACTTCATAAATCCCTTTAAAAAAAAAAAAGTTTAAAAAGCCTTTAAGCCTTAAAATGTATAACCTTTTTGAAAGTTAAAAAGTTAATTTATAAACCATTCAGTAGTTATTAAAATGAAATATTAATTATATAATGTTAAATGTAATACAATAATTTATTATACCCAGTATATGCATTTTAATATATATTAATTATTAACACAGTTCGATTATTAAAATTAATAAATTATCTTTCGTGAACAAGTGTGGAAGACTTTGCATGCGTCAAATTACTTTCTCTTCCTGTCATTTGATTAGAGATATTTTAACATCAAGCCTTAAAGATTGGACACATAACACACCAGGATGTCTTTCTCACAGGGGTAGGAAATTGGTCAAGCAGGGGGAAAAAAACACGTCCCTATAGCTAAACATCTTGTTGAACGTTAATGGGATTTCTTCTTCCTTTTTGGTATCAAAAGCCTTTGTTTTACACTGACAAATGCTGTTTGCATAGGAAAGTGTTTGATTAATGAAGTTTTTCCTGTGTCTGTCACGGCTCCCTTGGCGCTCCGTAAAATTGATGGGGAAAAAACCCGAACTGACAAAGAGGCATTCACTGCAGCCTTGCTTTCCGCGGAAAATATCAAAAGTAGCCGTTTAAAGCGTGTTTACGCTTCCGGAGCGTGTTTTGATTAGTAGGCACAAAGTTATGGCCATAAGTTATGTCAGCGGCATCAGCTTACATGAGTGAATAGCACACGTGGGGTCCCCATGCAGATGAAAAAGACATCCGTAACAAAAATCGCAACCTCTAATTAAAAACCCCCAGCTGGGTTCCACTCAGGGAACACGGGTGCTCGTCTAGGCTCGTTTGAGGGGGGAAGAGAGAAAGAGAGGGAAAGACAGAAAGTGCTGTGCAGCATATTGTGCGAACAGTCTATAAAGGGAATCGCTGACGCCGGTACAAACCGAGGGAAGCTTAGGTATGACCCCGGCCCCGCCAGCGCTGTATTACAGGAGGGAGGCGTGTGGGGAGGATAGGACAGGTGGCTGCTGGACATAATTCACAGTGTCATACACCGGATTGCTGAAATCATCACCGCTGTTATGTGCTCTGCACTTTTATCCTCTTGGGCGATGTCTGGACAGCCGAAGGGTTGAGTCTCGAATGTCACAGTTTAGCAGCTCCCAATTCCTGAGCCAAATTGAGCCTCAAACCAAGCTCAAATCGTACCAACCGTTTCTTGAGCCATCTGCAAATTGTGTCAGGAACACCGAGAAAAACGGACATGCAAGACAGATGTTGGGAAAGTGTCCGGCCCGCTTCCTGTCGATCTGCGATTAACATTCTCGTGCTCAAATTTTTATGCTAATGTGACCCTTTTGCTGGTCTTTCCTAGCCAAACGCCAGCCTGAGACGTGGTGTGTCGGAGCAGCTCTGTTAGTGCGGATCAAAACACAAAAACACAATGGAATTGATTTGTATTTGTGAGCCCACTGGCCCGGAGGGCTTGTCGTGACTTTTCTGGCGTCGTCAATTGCGCTGCTGTTTGTTATGTACATGTAAACACGAGCACTCTCTGTCGGCATTTCAAATATGGATAAATATTTGCGTTTGATAACATTTGGACAGCATGTTTCGGTATTCAAATCACCCAGTTGTGCTCAAATACAAACAATAATTCCCATTCATTCTCTCGCTCACACACACACACATATTTCACGTAGGAGTCAGCCACTGAAGTTAGAGTTCACTACTTCGCAGTGGAAAAAGTACTGGGCCCAGAGATGATACCAGAGTAGTTGAAAAGCCCACCATGGTGCTGGCATGGCCCGGTTCCCCCCGGTGCCCCCCCTCCAGTTCCCAGTCAATTCACGGGGCTCTCTGAAAGGCCACAAGGGGGGCTTCTCAAGGCCAGCTCCAGCCTCCCGCAAAAGGCCACTCAGCTGACATTTCGCACTCAAGTGATTCATGGCAAAAGCAGCGGTCGGCCTTGTAGTGGAACCCTGCTGATATTTCATTTTTTCATAAAGGTGAGGCATTATGAAGATTTTTTTCCCCTTCTTTCCATCGCTCATTGTGCCAACCTAGAAGCTGTTTGTTCTCTTGTTTTCGGGAAGGCGCAGCGGAGGGTAGCAGCCGCTTTGGCATTCTCCGTAAATACCTCAACAGATTTTGATATTTCGTCATGACTTCAGCCGCATATGACATTTCAGCTCTCATCCAATATTGGCGGATTGTGACTCCAGGGCCGCAATACCACCCCGACGTTATTCAGATAGACCATCTCTTCCCTTTCGACTATCATCTGAGCAGTTATTGAGGACATCTGCAAATGAGAGGAAGGTAAAGGACATGTGAATGCTTTGATTATGCACATTTCCTGAGAGAACTGCCACCCTGTAGGATTTGAATAATCCAGTTAGTGTTTTTCCATTGACCCAGCTTTTAATATTTTGTGTCAATACCTCTCTGTGAGCCTCTCTGCGTGACTCTCGATTTCAACCAAGCACGCTAGTGTCAATGCAAATGTAGCCGCTGCTAATCCTCTTTACGGGACATTTGTCAGAGAAGGACCCAGACCACTAGTCTCATTCCCTCCCATTCTCGCTGTTATCAATCTAATGACACGATATTCATACCGAGCAAACAACCCTACAGTTTTTTTCCCCCCTCCTCGCTCGCATCGGGCGCTTGGCAGAGGATCAGCGCATGCAGACATCAATAGTCAATAAGCTCCTGCTGGAGGAAAGATGCTCTCATGACGACCTTCAGGATTTAGTAAAGGACGTGGAATGTGTGAGCACATGTTCATGTTGTCTTCACACTGTCATAAAACTGGTGCCTCAAAGGATCACAGGTCTGTGGAGAGAATGGTGGATGACTTCATGGGAAGAACAGACAGAATATGGCTCTTTCTTCAACCATGGGCATTTTAAGAAAAGAAATTGTCTTAAACACACTATTCACCCTATAACCAGTTTGTTTTATGTTGTTTTTTTTTTCACTAATGATGTCCAACAGTGAATGTACATGCATCACAAGAGTCATTCATTTATTTGTATGCTTGTAATCTATTATTTTTGGTGGAAATTGCATTTTAAACATTTTTAGAATAAAATTCATCCTCTCACTAGTTTGTTATTTTTTCACTAACAATGTCCAACAGTGAATGTACATGCATCACAAGAAAGATTTATTCATTCATTCATTCATTCTAAATAAAATGTCATCTATCTAGTGAAAATAAAGCAATAAGCCCTGTGAAGCCGTGGTTTACAGTGAATTTTTAACAGCTAAGGGGTGTTGTTAGGCACAACACGAAGCAGAGTGCCTAAAACCCCCTTAGCTGTAATAAATTCACTGTAAACCACGGCTTCACAGGGCTTATTGGTTTAATATTCCATGTACGTAATAAGGTTTCATAAAATAATACGGATTAAATAAAGTGTACTGATATTAATAAAAAACATCATTCTTCCGCCAAACAATGTAGTTCCTCAGAAATGGTTGTGCTTGCAACAAAGTGGTTGCCAAGTAACACACAAATGTAAACAAAGGTGTATGTTTGTAGTATAATTTACAACATCTTAGAACGCGGCTCAACCAATCAGAATTAAGGACTGGAACTATCAGTTTTAAAATTGCATTTTAAACATTTTTGGAATAAAATGGCCAACTACCCTGTCTTGTTAAGGCTAATATCATAGCTATCATTTTATGTATCCCACACACATGCAGTTAAACAATATTTTAATAGTGTTAACATTTCAATATAAGTTCAATTTTTAAATAATTTCACAAAAGCAGCAATATGAGAGATTCTATTCACTGTAATATTTATCATTTTTCTTTGTTTTCTTTGCACATCTCATTTCATCTCAAGTATTCTCTTTAGTGACACTGCAAAATGAAAAACAAGCACAATATAAACATCACTGATGCCAAAATGATAAAATATAAGCTTTACATGTTTTCTGCAGTTTAAAACACTGAATGAGCTTTTACATGAGACATTTCAGTAAGTTGTACTGTAGGCTATCTTACAAAATATTTTTAATGTTCATTCAAAGAGAAAGATTTAATTGGTTCACTTGCCACTTGAACTGAGACGCTAAAGCGATTGCTCCTGCCGCATTAAAGAGCGCCAAAGCCGTCTTTATTGTTTAAATTGTGTTCTGAATTTGGCATAATTTTAAAGCTGATAGCCTCCTAAGGTAACAGCACAAAACTTATTGCGGTCACTGGACGACAAGTGTGCTACAAATAGGCTAATATGAAGTTAACCGTTCACACATTAACAACAGCATACAGGCTAAAGATCTTGACAAGAAGAAGCCACAGTATTGATTACAAATGAAAATCGTTAACGAGATTGTTAATGCCCACACAGCTGACAGCTTTACCTGTAGTTTGTTCAAGTTGTGCACAAAATAGACACTGCCTTGAAACAGACATGAAATAGACACTGCCTGTGTGTGTCTACTACACACGTCCCCGTCATTTCGATCTCTCTCATGCACAACTGCAGCTGCGTTTAGCAGGTGTACTATCAGCATTGCTGTTCGGCAGAGATGAGGACTGTTTGAAAGTCTTTTTTCCACTTTAACTTTGATGTGCATCATCTTGGTTTATTACGTCAACATAACAAAAGAATAAAACAATCAGGAAAAATGTACATTTCTAAGTCATAACCTGTAAATTTATGTAGTCACCAGCAGCGACCTCAGCAAAAACTTACCTCGCAAATTAATAATTTTAGTCACAGTCTGGAGCCTGATAAATGTATATTCACTCAGCTAAACTGTTTATTTTTATTTCACTCTGTTTAGATTGAGTTTTAAATGTGCGTGTGTGTAAATATATACACACATTATATATATATATATATATATATATATATATATATATATATACACATCATTATTTAATAGTGAAAATAAGACTGAAAACAAGAAGATATAAACAAGGGTTAAACAATAAAATCTATACATAAATGCTTTTTAAAAAAATAAACTACAAAAAAACATATATTATTTTGAATAAAAATCAACCATTGTGACATAAAAGTGTCCATAATTGAAGAAATACCCATATACGTCACCATATACGTCACTTACAGTAAGTTCAGCCATGTATGAGGCTAAAAATAGTTTAGAGCTGCTTTGACCACTTTATAATTTTGTGTTATTTTATGCATTTCAGACACTTCCTTCCAATGTTACATTGAGTGTGACCAGTGATGCCACATCCTTTGCAGATACGATGGGATTTGCAAATGCCCAGGGTGATTGACAGAGGTATGCCATGGAACATTCTAACACAGATCCTTTTAACGGGATTCTTCCAAATAATCTGCCAGTCTTCAAGAAAATCCATAGGACTGTTTTAAAATGAGGTTCATTTGAGCAAGTCTGTGGGTTTAAGCTGGTGTGCCAGCTAATCTCCAGGCAGTTGTCAGTGGCTGCCCCGTTACGGGCTGACGTCGAGTACGAAACAGATCAGGAGTGGAGCCTTTACACCAAATCCTGCTTTACAAAGGGCACACAGCAAGGGAGAGGCCCAAAGTAGCTTTAGCTTGGATTGAATTTCCACGCGACACATTCTAGCGAACAGCAGCACCCTGCATTCTCCGCAGAAGACAAATTGAGGATAAACAAAAAGAAAAACAAAAATGTTCAATATCGTCACCCACACAAAGTGCACCGGCGACGAGGAAATGTTAACACAGTAAGCCACTGTAACCAAACAGCATTTTACTAACACAATACCTGACAGCACACTGCTCTATTACTCACTGAATGAGTTTATTGTAAGGCGTTTATTTATTTATTTATTTGTACATACTGGTAGGGGACTAATTATTCTGTCCATTGGAGTAAATGAGCCTGGGTGGGTGGATGGCATTTCAAGTTCAAAAATCCCTAAACAACCTGTGCAAACTCAGAAGTACTTCTTGGGGAAACCAAAAAGGACTCCTTCTTTTGAATGAAGTCAGAAAAACAAAGTTGCCTTTAAAACAAACCCACAAAGTTCACTAAATTCCTCTAACAAACACTTCTAACATTCTTTCAACACCTCCTGTGAGGATTTTCAAGATTTGCAAGAAATAAGGACAAACAGTGTATCATCATGACTGAAAGTCAATGCACTGACTCTCTCTGAGCACATCATCAAACAGACACTAGAGTAGATCCTCTG
Organism: Labeo catla; assembly: GCA_012976165.1. Classification (NCBI taxonomy): domain Eukaryota; kingdom Metazoa; phylum Chordata; class Actinopteri; order Cypriniformes; family Cyprinidae; genus Labeo; species Labeo catla. The sequence continues at coordinate 733,903 of VONZ01000187.1, forward strand.
CCCTTTACAGATTCTCTCATTCTCTGTGTTTTTTAAGGTGTGGAAGTGTTAGATTCAAACCGCACACATTGCTTTGAATTTTGGCTTTTTCTTAGCTGGGTCACTGGCATGCTTTTTTGTAAACAGCTTCTTCACCCTCCCATACAGGTCAGTGTTATGTTCTTCACACTGTATTATTGACTGTTGACTGCTGCTCCAACTGAATTGTGTAGTTCATTCAGTGTGATCAAATGGCATCTATGAAGAGTTTGGATGGTTGAAGTGTGTACAGTACCTCCTGATATTTGAACTAAAAGTTCCCTCTTAGAAAGTGTTTGTACCTTTTTTCTTAATTTGTGCATTTTTATCTAATCACCTCTTTAGTCTTTATTTTTTGCAGCTGCTTTTCAAATTCACAACCTGAATAATGATCTCTTAACTATGTTGTTTATGATCAAAATAAATAAATAAATAAATAAGTGGATAGTTTAATTATTAAGAGGTTAATTGTAAGGCAAATGTATCATCTTTACAGCAACTGTTTTTTGCAAATTTTGCTCATATTCAAGGCTCCTGCTTATGCAAAGAGCACATTCCATTTTTTTTCTTTGTAGTTTATACAACAGTTTTTTTCTCGTCCTTGAATCTGATTGGCTGAGAAGAGTGTGATATTCTAGTGCATTTCAGAACTCCAACCATTTCACCGTTTTTATCACTCCGTGGTATTTCTTACAGCGAGTGTCATGACGGATGCCCAAATTCACCATAATTTTATTAATGATATTGTTCTTTTGCGTGTGTGTGTGTCAGACAATGCTTTTCTTTAGACTTAAAATGTGCAATTTGTTAATAAAGATAACGTCTGTTTGAAAATTTGCTTCGAGATTTGAGCTTGAGGGCATCAGCAGCTGTTCAGCGCTCATTAACCCACCAAGAGCAGCCTGACCTCGGCCAGTTCTTCCAGAATTTGCCACTGGCTCTAATGTCTCTGTAGTGGTTAAACATGAGATATAATTTGTTTGGGGTAAATCTGACGAGCAGTCTTTGGTCATATTAATCTATTATTTGTTCCAGAGCAAACAGTTTTGGCTGAGGGCAAAGTCTCATCATATTACATTTTATTACAATTTAATGCTGTGTATCTGAGCAATGCCTTTTGTACTTTTGACTGAATTGTCTAGCAACCTTTCTGCAGGTTGTTGTTGTTTATTAAATACTATTATTCAATAAATATCATTTTATATAAATAATAGCATAATTTAATAAAGGTATTTAGTATTGGGAAACTGTGTGTTTTTGTGATGGTGAGTCAGCAGTAAAGACTTTATTGAAGACTGAAACAGGGTTGTAAACAAGGAAGTTATTTTTACTTTTAACGACACCTTGTAAGACACAGACAATAAACGCACTAAGCAGCACTGTCATCCGAAATCACCCTTAACAGATGAGAGGATAGTACGACAAAGATATTGCTTTCCTTAGCAGACATTCAAACTAATGTTTTATCGTGAACATAAGATTGAGCTGAAGAATGAATGCTGTATCAGATGCAGGTCATCACACTCACTCAGTCCATCTCTCTCATAATACTCAATAATACAGTGAGTTTTTAATTTAGTAATACAATAAGTTTCACTGAAGCATATCAACGTTCCTTTGTTACTAGTTTTAAAGCGACATTTTTGAATTACAACAAGGCTTGGACTCAGCTGTCAAACTGACATTTGAATTTGTGGAGGAAGGAAGTAGTTTTGCACAAAAGATTTTTAAAGACACTCCGTTGTTGTTTTTTATGTACTTACAGACTCTTGCCGTCTAACTGTTGTATAAACGCAATATCACACTCGTAGCCATGCGATATGTCTGTATATCAGCATGCTTTCATATATTTTCCAACACAGTCTCTGGAGAAACTGCCATTTTTTGCCTTCCTGCATGTTCATACAACTTCACATGCACTACTATGACTTATTTTCTCTGTACGCCCAAAATGAACATCTAGCTTTGCTGCTGTGTGTTTCCAAATTAGGATGCTTAACCATAAATTTGGATCAGGAATAGACAGTGGTACAGATCGATAAAACCAAAGTCACATCATTAACTGTTAAAATAAACTGTCATACCGAATACAGTGCTCAGTGTCACACCAAATACCTGTCATCTTAATACTTGATACTCACTGTGTTGTCAGTCTCTGTTGTCTGATACTGGGCCTGGTTATGAAGATGTCATGCTGACTCCATATTGGAGATCAACAGCTCTCTGTTCTCACTCAGAAAGCTCAGATGGTTACTATTTTGGCTCAGCAACATACAAAACGATGCTCTGTGTGAAGACTTAAACACGTAAATGTGCATTTTATGAAGGGAAATGATGTTCTGTTTGTGAGGATTACGTTATTAGAATACATCCCGTTTAGAAGAAAAATGCTGACAGCGCCCATTAGGTTTTTCCCCTAGAAATACACACAAACAATAGCAGAATCTGTGATTTACAAAAAAATCCACACGTCACGTTCAAATGAAACGTGACTTAAGTATAAGAAAGCAGGTGCTAAAAAAGTCTCACTTTGTCTTATTTTAGCCAGATATGTCTTGACAGACTCAATGGAGATCCCTAAAGTGGCACTTTTACACCAACAGGCTATTTGTGCGCGTGCTTGTGTCAGTGAGTGTAAATGTACTCATTTGAGGTCTCTTCAGATGTTGAAATTCCCCGTCTTTCTAAATAATAGATTTAGAGCATCTGTCTGGTGTTCTGAGGCTAGGATTGATCAGCCAGAGAGACAAAAAAAAAAAAAGCGGTGAAGAGACGAAAGGAAGCTTTCACTGTGTCTCACTGTGCTCCCGCAGATTCTAACTCTCTATCTCCATCTTTTTTTCCCTCTGTCTGTGCCATGTTTCCTGTTCTCCGTTAAGCCTGGAGGGTAGAGGAGGCGACTTATCCTGTCTTTGTGGCAAATTGACAAACAATCTGTATCTAATTACCACCTCGATCCTCTGACATGTATTATAAGCACCGCTCATCCTGACAGAAAGCACAATGCGTTATGACTTGAGAAATATTGTTTCTGCCAGGAAACTTCAAAGCAGAACAGTATGATCCTGTTGGAGATGTTTTCTCTATATTAAAATGTCAAGGGAAAACCTTCAGGTTCATCACAGAGACTAGTTATTTTAGCCACAACATGGTCCGCCTACACACCGCTGTTCGAATTAGCGACAGTCTCAGTCTAGCGTTTATAGTTAGACCAACTATAACCACATAGAAATAAAGCGTTCAAATTCACAACAATGCCTCTGAATTTTCGATGCAATATTAGTCGCAACAGAAAATTGCTTGTGACCCACTAATGGCTTTTCCTCATCAAAATTCTGCACGGTCCTCTCCATGTAACAATGACAAATATCACAGCTCAGACACATTGACATCTCTTCTGCTCACGCTCAAACAGCGCTACCCATCACTGGCACAGCCTCTTTTGACTTGCTCCTCAAAGGATTTGTTGCCATGGCAATAGAGAACTCTAACACTTATGGGATGTTTTGGAAATGATGATTTTTCACACGAGGCACTGTATATCTGCACAGCGTGTGTGTTAATGGTAAATTTAAGGCAGGCATGCTGAGATATCTCAAGCCGATCACCTGTGCCTCCTGCTAAAGACAAGCTACACTGCCATCTAATGGAGTTAGTGCTGCTGCTAACTGCAGATACTTAAAGCATGTCTATGTTGGTGAAGAAGGCGGTTAGAGCAAAGCAAAAAAAAGGAAACATGCAAATTGTTTTAGAGAAGCCGCTGCTTTCCTAGCTAGTGCGCAACATAATGCAGCATACTGTTAGACAGCATAATCAGAGTAGTCAAACACACCCCGCTCTCAAATCTCTCTGCCAACAACCACATGGACGTGGGAGTCTGTGTTAATGAAACAAGGTAATGAGCTGTGCCAGTGCAAATGCTACGCTGTGTTGTCCTGGACTTCAACCTTGCGGTTATGGACGCTGCCAAACATGAAAGGCAATCATGCTTGTTAGATGTAGTAAGATCTAACACAGCAGCCTGGCCAGATACATCTTGGGTTGTGATATTCAATTACAGCGCCAAAAAATGTTATGATTAGGTTGACTTGAAATTGAGTATCTGCCAACGTGGGCCGTATGAACGGATAATGTGGTATTGTGATGCAACCAAAGAGAACGTTAGCATCATTTACGCCTCTATTCCAACTGCGTCACACATGACAACGCAAAGAGTGATTAATAGTAACCGGAAAGAAATAAAGCACATGCTGACATGTTTGCTGTACATTATCTCTGTGATTATCTCTTGTTGTGCTTCATTCTGCCACTCAGTCACACGAAAGTGAAAGTACAGCCTGTTCAGTTCTCCAAGTACAGGATGATTAAGATACAGAGAGTGAGTATCTTGTGAGTGTATTTGTACAGGTGTTAATGCAGTGGCCATGAAAGACTAAGCTTTAACATAACAGATAACATAACAAAGCTTTAGCATAACATGAGTGTATACAGAGGCATTAAAGTTCACCCAAAAATGAAAATTACGTGATTTACTAACCCTTAGCTGTCGTATGTGTATGACTTGTATATGACTGGCAGAAGAACAGCGAATGACAGGAGCTGCACACTTGAAAACAAAGCCCACTAGACAGTGACCATGTGCTGACTCTGAGCGCGTCTCTCACTGACAAAGGAGTATAACGTTACTTTAACGGCTTGCGCACTCAACTGTTTGTGAAATGAAGCTTTGTGCTCTTGTATCCTACCTCTAAATCCACATATTCCATAATATTTCCATATTTGCGATGCATTCAAATGCTAAACTATTATTTATTATGTAAATTATAGACTTTGTACTTTAGTCGCGTTCTAACGGTTACACAGTGAGGCCGGCGCGCTGATGTTTGGTTCACTGTGTTTTATTTTGATAAAGTACCAACTGCGCTGTCAATTTAGCAATGCTATGTTTTGTGTTTGCGTGTGCCGGCGCGATTACTTCAACTTTCCTCATACCAGCCAAATCAACTTAAACAAAAAACAAATAGAATGTCGCTTTCTGCCATTTGAGTTTCCTTTCTGTCACAAAACTGAACTGAAACTCAGTAAATATAGGCTACGTTACGTGTTGCAGTTTTTTTTCTCTTGTCTATCAGTTATTTAAATCAAATCTATTTCAAGTATTTATTCCGTATATATGTACTGCAGATTTTATAGCCTGTATATGACATTAATTTGATACAATATTTAGTATTTTTAGATGTAGGTGGAAAAATGTATAATTTGTACTTCTGTCTGTTTAAAATAAATTAAAAAAAAGAAACCTAGCATAGTAGATTTGTTTCTTTGTTTTTTTTCTGTTGTACTGAAAGCGTATCGAATATATATATATATATATATATATGTCTTGGCGCTTCCAAGCTTTATAATGGCAATGAATGGGTGTAGAGATTTTGAAGAACAAAAAAAAAGTGCATCCACCAAGCGGATGTTGTAGGTGTAGCACTAGCTCCTGGTACAAACACATATGGCTAGGCAAAAAACGCATTCGTCAACGTCGCCCTCTGGAATGAGAGAATGCACGTACAACAGTTAGCGGAAGCTAGAGATTACAGTTTATAATGTTTTAAATATAGATATTTTCTTACACAAACACTTTTCTTACACTATTAACCCCCCAAAGCCGTGTGAAGTACTTTTTATGATGGACGGGTGCACTTTATTGGACTTCTATTGGACTATTGAATATTAACACCTATTCACAGGCATTATAAAGCTTGGCCATTATAACTCTGAATGTATTTGTCTGTAAGAAGAAAGTCATATATACCTGGCTCGAGTGTGTGGTGGAAAGGTGTGTGTGCTTGTATGTGTTTGTATTTGTGCTTACTTGTGTATGAATAGCCCACCACCCCCACCCCACACACTCCCACACATCCCCATAATAGACACACACTGCCCAATAGACACACACTCTTACCTTTTGTTTGTTGCACTTCACTTTACTGTACTGTGAATTCATACCATTTACTGTGTTTTTTTTTTCGAGTCATTGACTCACTATGTATATCGTTGATGCATGGTGTCTGCTACAGTGAACAGATATGTAACTCATATATATCGATATATAAAAATATATTAGTGATACAATAATTAATGCATCAGAGGGTTAAATTAATGTAATTAATTGGTTGACTCTTTTGTATTTATGATCAATGAGATTGTGTTTAATTACATTTACTTAACAGCTGGCTTATTTACTTAAGCACCAAACATACAAACAGTACATACTTTTAAACGAGGTAAAATTTTAAATATAAATTTATATAAATACGTTTATATTTATTTATATAAATAATGGTAAAATGATAACAGAGTGAATAATAACAGAGTGATAAAGTTTTCATTTTTGTCTGAACTATTTCTTAAAATTGAAAGCAAAACATCTCTGATCTCTGCATTTTGCACTCCGCCACTGAAAATACTGAAGGGCAAAGGACAGAAATATGTTTTATAAAAGCACTGACAAATGCAGTGCCTTCTCCCAAAGTTGGCCCTGCTCCTGACCCCTTCAGGAGCCGGATGAAACTGTGTATGTGGTGGAGGGATGATGAGTTACACAAGAGGAATTAAACAAGATTACACTGAAAGGATGTGTCGGCGCACTGTAGGGGGTGCAGGAGGGGTGAAGATGGCATTTCACTTCTATAAATCACAGTTAACAAGAAAGAGTAGATCACCAGCAAATCTCCAGCACATACTGTCTGTATTAGTAGATACAATTTTGCAGTGGAAGTGTTAGCATTTGTTCCGCACTGACATAATTATCGTGACATACAGTAGTTGTGTTTTCATCAGGCTGATGGAAGAAAACAAAATGTCTACAACTCAAAACTCTGTTTTCCCCTTCCAGAGAATGGCAGCTGAATACATTACTGACAGTTTATATTTCCAAATGTGTCTCAGAGACACCCGTAAGTGGTTATCAAGACAGTCTGGTAAGCAAGGACACTTGTGTTTAAGAGCATCTAGAGAAATCACTGAACACTGGATGTAAAACATAATTACATATCATTTCATCCTGACCTTGCTAAAGTCCTTGGCTCTCTCTACCTGTATATCATTTCCTGTTCTTATTCTCCACATTATGTCTCATTGTTTAAGGGAATGTTGCTAATGTCGTGTTAGAGAAAACTGAAAAGCCACATGATATGGCCAGTTTTCTGCTCACTTCTACCACCTGGTCTGGAGATAATGAGCCAGTGGTCAATGTCCCTACTCATTCACATGTCCTCTGTTAGCTCTGACATTTCTTCATTTCACCGCTATCTATCTGGATGGTGTGTCGCCCATCATTTGATTTAGCAATTTATTTATTCTTGTCTGCTGTGACCACACATAAGCAGGACTTGCAGGATAGCTTTCAATATGTTTTGTAAAAGAAACAACAAATTGGCAGTTTGGAGAACTTATAAGCACATCATTATTCTTTAGTAAATAGGGAGCAGAGGCAGGGTGAATGCCTCTTCTTTCACAGTCAGCCACGCATGGCGGAGGTAATCACACTTTCATTTCCAGCCCTAACAGTGTGCCATGCTTTAATGATTTTAATCAAACTCATTCACTTGCTCTTTCAATAAACAAATATGAAGAGTCTGTTTTGATTTGCTTTCTTTTTACCTCCAGAGAAGCCAAGGGAACATTAGCGCCGTGTTAGGAATTATCAAATATGTTTGTGTGTGTTTGTATGTGCGTGGAATGCTTGATAACACTAGAATATAAACCAATCAGTCAACATCCACTGGTGGTTTGTCTTTTATTTTCGAGTTTCATTATGACAGCCGATTTGTGTTCTTTTCTTGTACTGTATGATTATCTAGCCATTCAAATTGGCGTATATTATAGAGGAACACATTTCTGCAATAGTTCACGCTGCTCTTTTCTATACACTATCACATTTTTCTGCAAAAAGGACAAGGAAAATGACCACAAAAGTACAAAAGCAAACAAACGCACATACAGACAGAGTTGCCAGGTTTTCACAACAAAACCTGCCCATTACTATTCAAAACTAGCCCAATTGCATTTGAGGGGAGTCCCCCGTTAAAAATCACATTCCGGTGGAAAATACACATTTTTTGCTGGGGTTCTCCTGGTAAAATGACCATTCCAGGGGATAAATATTATGTTATTGGGGTCGCTTCAACCCGCGAACATGAAAAACAACCTGCAGCAACAGTGTTAAAGTAGCCCAATTTCGCGGGGAAACTGCGGACTTGGCAACACTAAATACAGCACACTTTTATGACCTTTTTTTGAGTTTGACAGAACATTGTAAGTAGGGCTAAAACGATTCCTCGATTAACTCGAGTAACTCGAATACAAAAAACCATTGAGGCAAATTATTTGCCTGGAGGCTCCGTTTAGTCCACTGTAACTACTGTTTTTCCCCACAGACCATTATTACTGACGCACAAACCAATAAACGTTGGACATATTTAAGACCATAAATTAATGGTGGTTAGTTATGATGTCAATAAGATATGTTTTGTGAAAGACTTAACATAAGTGCCTTTTATGTTGATTGTCTTATTCTCTCTCTGTGACACACAGAAAGTTAGAAAGTTACTGAATATCAAACGAAGAGTGCCTCAGCATGATTACAAATTATGCAACAGTTAATCAATAAACAAGAAGTTAATATTAAAAGACTTACGTTTTAGACAGCATATTGCCTGTTTTTGCTCTATTTCGCCAACAAATAACAATTCCAAACACAGCCACAGCACTGTTTTGCGTTTTTGAGCAACATGACGGTGTTTCGTTCCTGAATGAATCACCAGTTAAATGATTCAATTCAGTCGCAATGACTCACTTATTTAACAGTGACTTACTGTCACCTACTGGCGATTTTTATTTCACATTTAAAGTATTTTCATTTTAAAAATACATGTAAATATCAGTTTTGTTTAAAATAACAAAACATTATTTACGCATTTTTCTGAACTGACTTTGAAAAAACAAACAAACAAACAAACAAACAAAAAAAAAACAATATGAACAGGGTTGCCAAGTTTTCCTGACAAAATGTGCCCAATTTATTCTCAAAACTAGTGCAAAACTAGCTCAATGGCGTTCCGGGGGTTAATTAGCATGTTAGTGAGGTCACTTCAACCCACATAGTTGAAAAACAACCAGCAGCAACAGTGACACTTGGCAACACGTGTGCAGCGCGTTGCCATGCGGAAGTAAACACGGAGGACATAAAGTAAGCGATTATGCTTTTATTTATAGCGTGATCTGCTACAGAAGCAAGTGAAATTATGTGCAGGCAATATGAAAAACAAAGACAAGGATGTGACAGAAGAGAAGGAGTTTTGAAACTTTGATGATACAAGCCCTCATGTTTTGCTTGTATATATAGTTGTCAATGTAATACTTGGGAACAGAATTGGGACAATGTTGATTTAGAGTAACGTAAAAGTCACATGAATTTCAATATGACTGTTCAGAATGCCATCGCATTGCAAAATATCTGACCTGTATCATTTTTAGTACCACATGTGGAAGTGGCACAAATCAGAATTAAAAAGATCAGATTCCATGTAATTTGGGCTGTTCACACTGTCATGAGAAAAACAGATCTGAGTCACATGTGAGCAAAAAAAAAAAACATGATTTGAGCCACATTTTCTTGCAGTGTGAACGTAGCCTACAGTAAGTTCAATGCAATGGAGCAACATAAAAGGTCAAAAAAAAAAAAGCAAATAATATTTATGCTTTATATAATGTACCATTTTTGAGAAGTCCCCAAATAAAGCTTTTGTTAGATTTAGCATTTTTCAGCAATATTTTTGTCGCATACTCACAGTATGCCTTTACTTTTTTGAGTTTTTGTAATCTATCTCTCTTATAATTGTAAACGCTTTCTTCTGAAGCCCATAATTTGTTTGTTGAGTTCAACAGATTTTTTAAAACTTTTTTCACAGGAAGAAGAGAAAGAGAAAGAGAAAGAGAAAGAGAAAGAGAAAGAGAAAGAGAAAGAGAAAGAGAAAGAGGTCATCTCTGAATATTGCCTTCCAGCACCACCACAAGCTTCTATCTGAAGCCCCTCTGGTCTTCACAAGCCCTGGAGACAATTGTCTTTCCTCAGGGCTTCTTCTCAGAGTAAACCTGGACACACTCAACTTCAGATGAATGAGAGGTTTACAGTATTTTGATATCTTATCATCTTATCTTCAGTGATCACTGATATTTTCTTCTTTTATTTAACAGCTGTTTCTTTTTATTGCTATGTATTTATTTCCCTTTCATTTCGTCTTAACCCTATTCATTTTAATATGAACCCTATTCATTATTCAACTTAAATTAGTAAAGAATATATATTCAGAAATACTGTAAATGGCCAAAATCATGCCAATAAAGCTTTGACACTATAAATCATTCATAAACACGATTTTGTTAACAGCTTAAAGGTCCCATATTGTCAAAACTGAAATTTCCATCCTTTTTTCATGATAACTGAGGTCTAGGGGCTATGTAACTACGATATAAGTTTTAAAACAGTCAATCCACAGTAAAATGCACACAGCCTGCATAAAGTAGCTGTGCCTTTTCACAAGCCGCTGTGACTTCCGTAAAAATGTGACGTCCGAACTACTCAGTCACTGCCTTTAGTCACCACCCCGAGCACCAACCACCATTCCACCCTCTTTTTGCCAAACCCACAGACAATATCGCATCCATGCCATTGCTGAGCAACAATAACACGGAAATAAGTCGATGCTCAGTTGATGGATGTCAGGTAACTACATCATTGTACAGGCTTCCGAACAATATTAATATAAGAAACCATGGCATGTTAGCTTTAGCCTCTTTCACACAGCGATTCCGGAAAATGCATGGATAATGTGTCCCATTATTTGTTCCAGAATTGTTTAATTTGGTTCATTCACACAGTGATTTTCCGGAATCTGTGCGTGCTTTACACACAACCCGTAAAGATCCCGTAAAGACGTGACGTGTAATGCAACGCATAAGTTGCACTAAACTGAAACTAAACTGGCGAACGATCTGCGCTTCAGCACGGTGAGGAACTCCCTGATTGCTGCTTCTTCCTGGTTTGTACGTATTTTTTTGTCGTGAGTCACACAATAACATGCATCATCACTACAATCATCACTGGCTTTTGTTCACACAGCGCTCGTTCCGGGACTGACCCCAGCAATGTTACTAGGTTCCCAATCCGGGATCGTTCCTGATGTTGTGCCCATTTTCGACCCCCGCCAAATTATTACCCCCTCTCCTAATCCTAACCCCTCCCCCACACCTAACCCTAAACCTACCAATACTACTTAGTAATCTGGCGGGGGTCAGAATTGGGCACAACACTGGAATCAATCCCGGGACGTGTTTGCATTCACACAGAAGGCACTCTGGCAACTTTCCAGGAATTTCCGGAATCAACGTGCAGTGTGAAGGGGGCTTTACTAAAGCTATAGTTACGTAGCTTACTGCATTCGGTGTTTGACAAAAATTAAATAAAATAAATAATTACCATTCTGAAACATCCTGTTTGGTATCACCAAGCCACAGCAGGCTACAGCATACATGACCCTAGTTATCTGTGTTTGGCCTGGTCGTGCGCCACTCAAATCAACAGGCCAATCAGAAGAGAGGCTCACAAATATTAATTAGACGGGCCAAAATCGACCTGTTCTTAACAGAGCTCCTAAGAGAGGAGCTGTAAATATATATTGAGATGGTTTTTGGCACTTATACTGCAAATATATATTCTTAAGGACATCAACAGCTAAAGTAAACCTCCAGAAAGGTGCACAATATGTGACCTTTAAACAGTGGATGGATGATAATGATTGCTTCACTTAAAAAGATTAATTGAAAAACAGAATAACTTGCCAGTGTTTGATACACAAATTACACAAAAGAAAAATTATATATATATATATATATATAAATTAAATATGATCATGTAAAGTAAAATATCAGTGAAGTTCACTCAAAATAAAACTTCAAAATATGTTATTCCTTCAACATTTTAAACACACAATAATGATGTTCTAACATTGACACAATGACAATGTTAACATCTTGTGACCACAATAGTATGAAGTGAATTGAACCTGTCCCTCCCCGGCTCTTATAAAAACGCTTAGAAGTATTTTTATTTGCATAATGTATGATCTTAAATTACCTGTACTTTGTTTTTTAGGTTTTCTGCTTCTGTACTGTTCGAATAAGTGATCAAAACCCTGTTTGATCAGTAAATGACACTGCTAAATGAGAAAAAAAAGGAGCAAAACAGTCATAACCCATAGGCAAACACACACACTCACACAGATACATCTGTGCTGACAAACCCAGGTGTGAGCCAGTGACAGGAACAGAACATCCTCTGACAGACACTTGGCAGGGGTTTGTATGAGTAAACAGACATACACCCACCCACACGCATACACACACATATGATTACTTATTCTTGTGTGCACATTCAAATTGCATTCCTGGAAGAAGACATTTTGGATGCTTATGTGTGTGTGTGTGTGTGTGTGTGTGCACCTGGTATTCATCACGTTATGGGGACCAAATGTCCCCACAAGGATAGTAATACCAGTAAATTTTGACCTTATGGGGACATTTGTGAGGTCCCCATGAGGAAACAGGCTTATAAATCATGCAGAATGAGTTTTTTTGAGAAAGTAAAAGTGTGCACAGTCTCCTGTGAGGGCTAGGTTTAGGTGTAGGGTAGGTGTAGGGTGATAGAAAATACGGTTTGTACAGTATAAAACCATTACGCCTATGGAATGTCCCCATAAAACATGTAACCCAACATGTGTGTGTGTGTGTGTGTGTGTGTGTGTGTGTGTTTTGTATGTGATTATCTGTGTCATGTGCACTCTATAGGACTTCATAATTTGATAAATTGTTCTGCTACATTCTGACATTTCATGAAGAGCCAAAACGTAATTATAAATCAGATAAATATCAGGCTAATTACCGTTGTTAACACAATACATACTGTATGCCACAAAAAAAGGGAAAGAGAGAATAAACTACGGAAATTAAAGTTTTCTGCAAGGGAAAAACGCATATCCATTCCATATAGTACCAATCCACAACATAAGCTACTGCTAACAATCTTTTGCACAAGTCACACAAGCTATTTTGAAATACAGACTGAAAAATCAGAATGATTTCTACAGCAGAACACTAAAGATGACTTTTTTGTGGAGCCTATGGTCTTTTTGGTGATTCAGAAAATACAAGTCACTTTAAGAGTCAAAAAAGCAGATACAGGAAACATAAAATTTATCCCTGTGGCTCCTGACAATCGGTCTGTGCAAAAAACTGAACAGTATAAAACAGTACAAATTTTCATTTTTGGAGTGAACTATTCCTTTAAGGGTTGTTTTACTGTTTATAGACAAAAAATGTTCCCTTTATTCATTCGCAATGTACAAATTTCACATTTGGCCATAATAAGTTTTCAAAATTACCCTGACAGAGAAAGAAAATCATTAGCATCTACCTAGAAGCGATTTGGAGACGTTCCAGTGTCATAGACATAAATATTCAATGAACTAGAGTAAAAGGTAAAAATTTAACTATGAGATGGACAGGTGCGCAGGGCCCCTCATAAACCACACACACACATTTCACAGTCAAGTGTATGCTGTTTTGGCTACTAATTATGTGTTTTGCATTTTCCTGGGTGAATTGGCAATAGACCAGGCAGAAGACGCAAGGGCATTTTTGTCATTGGGCCGTTGTAGCGAAAGGAAAACAGACAGAAGAGAAAAAAAAAGAAATTCAAAACAAGTCATATCTACCTCACATTCTTCATTAACACAGGTTCATGCTTTAATGATATACTGTTGCCTGCCAAAAAAACTTCCAAAGTTAGAGAGAAGATTTTTCTCTAGCAGACTAATTTGCCTAATTAACCATGTTGCCCTTAATGCATTCAAATGTAAAGTATAGCAAAACTAAGTATGTTTAAAATGAGTTAAATTACGACAATTAGCAATGAAAGGAAATAATAATCATTGGAATTATAAGTGTTAGGGAGAGAATTATTGTTATTAAAAGATTTGCAAGAAATAAGCTTTATGCACCTATAAGAAGTCCTATATAGATATATTGTATTTATTTAGCAGGCATTGTTATCCAAAGCATATGACTGAATATTGATGCAAAAACATAACTTGTATTAAAAAGAAATGCTAAAAGATGTTTGTTTTTAACAGAAAAAAAAAAACAAAAACAAAAAAAAAATCATGTAAAAAGACCGCTAAAGGGACTCTCTACTCCCACTTGAAAAACTTGGTCGTTATTTGCAAATACTTTTGACAGCACTGTAGTTTTTAAGTTATTAGCTTTTAAGAGCATACTTATTTAAAATAAGCACCTCTGCAAATTGGGTAACAATTTCCTGTTAATTTAAGCACTTTTGGCATTTCATAATCTTTCTGGTATTTTATAAAATCTCTGGTATTATTTAGTTTTTAGTACAGCACGCTGTACATCTTGGAGCTACAATGCGTGAGTGCAGACATAAATTAATCTCAGTATGTGAAAAGTCAGTGTGTGCCCATTTTGTACATCCTTGGCAATAACTCTATTCTTTAATTTTAGAAAATTATTAGAGACACTGCAGACATTCCACTTTTTTTTTTCTTTGACAATCTTACAGTGTTTTGGAGAAAGTGGATCTTTTCATGGGGTGAACTTTAGCCTCTTCAACTAGGGGCTTTTTTTTTTTACCTATTTGACAGGCACTGAAAAACTACTGATTGAATCACCTTGAACAGACCCTTTTTAATAGATAATTTAATGGAATTCATTAAAAATCTTTTATCTCAAAATGTGAAAAATTCAAGGATTCTCATTAGCTATATAAACACATCATTTAAAAACTAAATAAATATTTATAGAATTCAACTCAAAAACAACCTTTTATCATGTATGCATGTGAAAAACTCATGTAGCATAATTTAGCTCTGGTGTGGCCTATATGAAAGCACATATACTACCAGTCAAAAGTTTAGGGTCAGCAAGATTTTGTCTTTTTTTTTTCTTTTAAGCAGTGGTGTACATAAAACAAAACCGTTATAAAACTGGCAATAGAGACAACAGAGTCTATTTACACCTGAACCATTTGCATCAGCTGAAATTTTGGAGCCAGAAAGTGATATAAGCATACTGTGAGACAGCCTACACCCACTGATGTTTATATTAAGCCAACAGCATTCAAACGACAGCCCTGAAAACCAAAAGCAAGACAACAAGGTGCGCTGATTTTGCGATGGATTTCAATGTTTCTTCTTAGGCCGAGCTGGGTAGTAACTGATCACATGCAATTTGGTTTGTATAATCAGATTTTAAAAGTTAAGTGCTTCTAATTAAATTAAATCACATTTTAAAATACTCATAACCAGACTACAATTACTTTTCTTGGATTACATGAATACATATTGTTTACACAATAGCAAAAAAAAAAATTACCTAAATTACTGATTATCCATAATTTCTACTGCTTTTATACATACAGTCTTCCAGTTTTGTGGAGATTCACACAAAGATCAATCATTAGTCAGGTGGCAACACAGCATTTAACTACTGATTTACAAAATCATTTCAGGTTTAAGAAGTGTTTTCAAAATTGCATCACTTACTTACGAACACAGATTTTTATTTGAATTATCACTCTGTAGGTTTTTTTTTTTTTTTTTTAACCATGTAATTCTATGTCTTTGGAAGACTTTTGTCTTTCAAACACATTAAAATGCACAAATTCAAAAACTTTTTTTGTAATCTGATCCTCTTTTACCTAATACAGGTGCATCTCAAAAAATTTGAATATTGTGAAAAAGTTCATTTTTTGTTTGTAACTTATTTCAAAAACTGAAACTTTCATATATTCTAGATTCATTACATGTAAAGTAAAACATTTCTAAAGTGTTTTTGTTTTAATTTTGATGATTACAGTTTACAGCTCATGAAAGTAAAAAATACAGTATATTAAAATATTAGAACATTTCCTAAGATCAATCAAAAAATGGATTTGCAAAACAGAAAAGTTCAAGTTCTTTAAAGTACGTTCATTTATGCACTCAATACTTGGTCGGCAGCACATTTTACAGCAAATTCCTTGCTCCTAGCGCAAATTACAGCATCAGTAAAGTGTGACATGTAAGCGATCAGCCTGTGGCACTGCTGAGGCACTATTGAGCCTTCAGATCGTCTGTATATTGTTGGATCGACTGTTTCTCATCTTTCTCTTAAAAATATCCCATAGATTCTCTGTTGGGTTCAGGTCAGGCATGTTGGCTGCCCAATAAAGCACAGTAATATCATGGTCAGCAAACCACTTGGAGGTGTTTTTTGCACTGTGGGCAGGTGCTTAAGTCCTGCTGGAAAGGAAAATCAGCATCTCCATAAAGCTTGTCAGCAGATGGAAGCATAAAGTGCTCCAAAATCTCCTGGTAGATGGCTGCATTGACTTTGGACTTGATAAAGCACAGTAGCCCAACACCAGCAGACGTCACGACACCCCAAATAATCACTGATTTCAGAAACTTCACACTGGACTTCAAGAAGCTGATTCTGTGCATCTCCAGACTTCCTCCAGACTCTGGGATCATGATTTCAACATGAAATGCAAAATTTTCTTTTATCTGAAAAGAGGACTTTGGACCACTGAGCAACATTCCAGTTCATTGTCTCCTTAGCCCAGGTAAGATGCTTCTGATGTTTCTGTTTCAGAAGTGGCTTGGTAGCCCTTTTCCTGAAGACATCTGAGTGTGGTGACTCTTGATGCGCTAACTCCGGCTTCATTCCATTCCTTGTGAAGCTCTCCCAAGTGTTTGAATCGGCTTTGCTTGACAGTTTTCTCAAGCTTGCGTTCATCCCTGTTGCTTGTGCACCTTTTCCTACACAATTTTTTCCTTCCAGTCAACTTTGCATTTAATATGCTTTGATACAGCACTCTGTAAACAGCCACCCCTTTCAGTAATGACCTTTTGTGACTTATACTCTTTGTGGAGGATGTCAATGATTGTCTTCTGGACCATTGTCATGTCAGCAGTCTTCCCCATTATTGTGGTTTCAAAGAACAAGAGATACCCGGAATTTATACTGCAGGGATGGCCTTTTAACGGAACTCAAATGTAAATATTCTAATATTTTGAGATACTGGATTTTTTACTTTCATGAGCTGTAAGCTCTGATCATCAAAATTAAAAAAAAAAAACTTTAGAAATGTTTTACTTTACATGTACTACATTTAGAATATATGATTTTTTCAGTTTTTGAAATAAGTTACAAACAAAAAATTAACTTTTTCACAATATTCAAATTTTTTGAGATGCACCTGTATATTTAATTGAAGTACCCCTGAGATTTTAAAATAAATATTTTAATAAGTATCACATTCGCATGTTCATTGATTCTCTGACATTGGTTATGGTAAACATATAAAATATTACATTTTTTATTTTATTTTTTTTAATTATTTAATTAATTATTAGCTTTTCAGTGAACTCATAAAAACCCTGCAGTTCCTTCACAAACACAACCTTGACGTAATGTAATATTTAATGCACTTCATGTTGTTTCATTTTTTATTAATCTTTGTATTTTTTTGTCAATATGGTACAAGATTATCCTACGTCAATCAATGTGTTAAACAAGTTAGGTCAAAAGTAATCTAAAAGTAGTGTGATTATATTACCTAAATGTGTAATGTAATGGATTATGTTACTAACTACAATTTTGCATCATGTAATTTGGAATCAGTAACAGATCGGTCAGTAAAGTAATTTACCCAGCTCTTTTCTTAGGCTATTAAGTATTAAATTAGAATAAGAAATGGTAATGAGTCAAACAGCTCATATGCTGACTGACAAGAGGAAAAAAAAAAACAAAACATAAATTTTCTAAACAAACCACTGCTGTAGTGATCCAAGCAACATTGATTTTGGAGCCAAACTCTGTAAAGTCCATTTACAGCAGTTTCTGAAGCCAAAAGTCTGTTTGCACAGGAGCACAAGGTGTTGCACCATGTTGCTGACTTGCCTGTCAGTTACATGTCTCCAGATAACGCATCCAGACGGCCCTAATACGGCGAGATCCTTGGATACACACACTCGCTCTGTATCAAAGACAACTCAAATTACCCAATGTTTATAGATATGACATCAGATTTGTTCATTCCTGGGTTGTTCCTCCAGAGAGGAAGTGTTTAATGACAGAGAGCAAGCAGGAACACCACAGGGGGCCATCCGAACCATTGTCAATCCCGCAGATGCGGGATTCAGAAAATGTCCTTGTGGCACTGCATGATGTAAGTCTTTAGAGAGGCCTGAAAGCTAGCGGGGTACTCATAGTGTAAATGATTTATTTAGCACACACGCGCGCGCTCCAACGAGAAACACACAGACACACTCACGCTGACACCCTGATCAAAGCAGATGTGCGAACCCCCTGGGAGATCCTCTCTCCCTCTCTAGAACACAGGAGGAGAGGAATTAAGAGAGGGATGAGGAAGAAAGTAAGAGGCTGAGGAGGAAGAAGAAAGACCCAC